>CAUYRT010065908.1:0-61703 GCA_963574885.1 Lepilemur ruficaudatus
CATTCTATGATAAAGACATCTGCACCCGAATGTTTATGGCAGCACAATTCACTATTGCTAGGTCATGGAAACAATCCAAGTGCCCGTCAATTCATGAGTGGATTGTTAAAATTTGGTATATGTTTACAATGGAATATTACTCAATTTTAAGAAACGACAGTGAGCTAGCACTGCTTATATTATCCTGGATTAAGCTTAAGCCCATTATTTAAAGTGAGGTGACACAAGACTGGAAGAATGGACTCCACATGTACTCGCCATCAAATTGGTACTGACTGATTAACACTATGGTGCTCAAATGGTGGTGGTGTTCACTAGGGATTCAGGGGGTGGAGGGTAGACCCACATCTGAGCGATGTGGTGGGCATTGTGGAGGGGAGGGGCATGCTTGAAAAGTAGTTGGGGAAGGGAATTAGGGGTCTCAACAGTGGGAAGGAAATCCTCTAAAACTGATTTATGTGATTAACTGTACATCTTGGTAAATTCACTAATAATCATTTAACTGTACACTTAAAATGGAGTAAAGGCATGATATGTAAAGTATACTTCAATAAAGAAGAAAAGAAACCATATTGTATAAAATTACCTTTGGGCTATGTGTATAAGGTATATATGAAACACAAGTGAATTTTGTGTTTAGACCTGGGTCCCATCCTCACATCCCCAAGATATCTCATTATGTATTAATACATGCAAGTATTCCAAAATCCAAAAAAATCTGGAATCCAAAATACTTCTGACCCCAGGGATTTTGGATAACGGATACTCAACCTGTATTTACTATCAATATTTTGACAGAAAAACTTTGCATATTCCTAAACTAAAAAAAATGGAGATATTTTACAAGTGACAAATGAAATTGAGACAGCCATAAAAACTACCATATCGCATAAGTCAGTGTGTAAAATAAATTAAATAATTAGTTTCTTAAAAATGTCAAGGCATCAGTCATTGTCTCTCAAGTGCTTTCATTTTTTTTCACTGGCAAGAAGTCACTAATTTATTTTCTGATCAATTTGGATAAGCAGATTTATTTTCACTTACAGAAACTTGGCAGCAAACTTTCCTTCCTCCTTCTCTTTCTTAACCTGGTAAGCATTAACCATCATGTTACACAGAATACACAGAATATTTATATAACAATGCACTGAGGAAAGAGGATCTTTGTTGCCCCAAATAGTTCATTTCAAAAGTGTTATACATAATTTAACGCTTGATGTTCATTATTAGTAGCTGCTTTGACATTCATAACAGTGGTGAGTCGAGGCAAAGTTGGGGAGCTACAGAAAAATCCTGAGAAATGTCTAGGGCTTTCAATGATTTTTTTAAAGCTCAAGTAGAAAGATTTGGATTATTCTTCCTAAAATCATCAAAAAGACCTTACGTAACAATGTACAAGACCCTATATTAAATATCATGGGAGATGCCAAAGTAGCAGAGTACAGAATGCCTACCATCAAGTCTTTGCAGTGTGGGAGTCACTAGCACTGAAGATTATATATAATTGTAAGGTGAGGGCATAAGATAGCTGGAAGTAAATATTCATTATATAATAATAAATGCAACCACGGTTTTTTTGGTCAATAAATTTGTAAATGATATTTTAGGATGAATGAAAGTTGGAAGGAATTGGGAAAATAGGAGGAAGAGGAGGATAGAGATATTGGAGGACGGTGTATCTACTCTAGTTCCTAAAGATCCCTCTGTGCTGTCTACATGATGTTTGCATGCATGTGTACAATACACCTGATAGATTCAAATAAATATTTGAATCAAATAAATATGTCCTTTCTATCTCCTCCTGAATCTATCAAATGCATACACCTTGAAACATCCACACAGAACAGCAATACGACCATCTTAAATTTCTATGGTTCATACTTACATTATAATTAAAATGTATAAACCTTAAATATATTTATGCCTTAATGCATAGTCTTTCTGCATTTATATACAACAAACACACATGTTCCAAGCTGTAATGTGCTCAGAAATGTCTTTTCTATCTTCACATATGATATGCATTCAACATTTATTTTGTGTACATCTCCCATGTGCCAGACACTGAGAAAGGTACTCAGAATTAAATATGAATAAAACACAATCCTTTTTCAAGGAATTGATAGACTAATTGAGAAAAAACAAGACATTATAACATAGAAACTCTTCTATTTGTTATAAGGTTAGATTACAAAAGCCTGTTATAAATCTATAGATATCACATATGAAAGCATCATGTGCATTTATGTAATTTAAGCTGTATTTTATCTCAATTATATAATATACACATCACATGTATAAAATATATTACCTCTTTATGGTTTTGTAACTGTTAATGACTTAATTATGAGAATAAAACACCTCAGAATATGCACCAAAAAAGCAAGCACACTCTATATCATGTTATGATTACAACAATAGAGATCTGGTTGGTAAAGTGATACACAGAGAACAAGAATATTTCACTTGTTTTGGATAGGTGAATGAAGGCTTTGTTAAGGACTCATAAATTGGACTTTATAGAAGATGAGAAGTTTAACAGATTAAGAAGGAAAAAAGGAAATTCAAGGCAAGAAAACATCTGAGGCAAAGACAAGGAGTGACAGTTCAGTCATTCGGGCTCAGAGTCTTAGGAAGAAAGGACCAGAGATAAAGTTGGAAAGCTACATAGAAAGCATATCAAGAAAGCAAAGGCAGGTGGAAGGGTGGAGACACTGGTAATTTAAGTTGAGGAGAGATAAATTCAAATTTGCATTTAGAAACATCTTTTAGGTGAGAGTGGAAGGAAGCACAGTACCAACAGCACGCAGTAGCTCAGGTGAGAGAAGACACAAAGGGTAGATCTAAGGTAGACTAAGTGGGGGATGAAGGCAAGGAAAAGGATAAAAGAGATGTTGAGGACATAAAAACATATAGGACTTAAGAACTAATTAAACATTGAATTGCAAAAAAGTACTAAACTATATCCAAGTTAAGTATCTTGATATACTTTGAACTTCTCTAATGTCAGTGAATTCCTTTGAGAACTGATTGACTAGTGAGAAAAGAAAATAAACACTAAAATTCAAGTGATCTTAAAACATAAATCTTATTTTATTTGGGACTTCATTTTATCAACTCTTTAATTCACATTAAGTCAAATATATTGGCTTTGATAATCTATAGGCAAGGCCTTGGGTACAAGGAGCCTGAATCTTTAATTGAAACTAAATGTATACATTAAGAGACTAGGAACTCAATAATGACAAACAGCTTTTTTATTGTGACTTACTCATTGAGCCTGTAAAAGTAATAGAAATTATATAATTAATTCATTAACATTATGATATAAAAGATTTAAGTTAATATCACTAACCCCTCATGAGATTAGGTTTAAATAAAAGGAATACAAATTTACTTTTTTTGTTACACTAACATAACTCTTAGCAAGAAAAATACTTGATATTAATTTCTAATCAATATAATTGAAAATATCTTAGAAGACAATTTTATAAAACTTCTCAAACTTTAGGTTCTCAGAATACTTTTTTACTCTTAAAAATTAGTAAGAACACCAGAGATGTCTTGTTTATATGAGTTATATCTATCAAGAGTCACCATATTAGAAATTAAATTTTAAAAAATGTATTTACTTTAAAATAACTATAAAACTTTTACATGGTAATATATATTAACGTTTTTTATAAAAAATATATTTTCCAAAACAGAAAAATAAATTAGTGAGAAGAGTGACACTGTTAGAAATTTTTGCAAGTATTTTTAATATCTAGAGAAAACAGCTTGATCCCCATATTTGCTTCCACATTCAACCTGTTGTGATATGTTTTCTTGGTTGAGCTACTTGAAGAAAATACAACCTCAGACAGATGTGTAGTTGGAAAATGGAGGACAACTTAAACTTCCTAAAAGGGGTTTTTGGGACCCCCTAGAGAACCTTCCACAATAGTATGAGAACTACTGATAAATATGCTGAACAACATTTTAACTTGGGTCAATTATCAACTGGTCTTCTCCAAAAATACTTAAATATTCCAAAGAAATGCCCTAAATTCTACTTAAATTCTCAAAAGAGGAGAAAGTACAAGGGGTGGAGAAGGAGGAGGAGGAGGAGGACAGATGTAAGGGAATTTAACAATTATATAATTTGGGTACCTTGCCATTGTTATCTTTAAAGATCAAAAGTTTTACTTTATAAAAAATTGGAAGTCATTACAGAATGATAGCAATATAAAGGACCTTTGAGATTGTGTGTTAAAAACAAAACAAAAAATCAAGAACAAAAGAGACTAAAGAATTACAAAAAAAAAAAGGAAATAATACACTCATAAGAAGTCTGAGAGTTTAGAGAGGAGACCAAGCTTAAATGTAAGTAGACCTTTCTTTCATAAAATTACATACTAATAATCTAAAGAATGTATATACACATTATATATACACACACATATACATATCTAAGGAATATATGCATACATAGTTGGAAAAGACTTTAGTTTTAAGAAACAACTGACAATATAACCAAACTATACAATTGTTACAGATTAACATTTCTTATTTTCTCAATTTTTGTCAAAAATCACTGAACTATAACAAAAATATTCAGATTTCAGATCATTGTACCTACTAAGGAAACTGAAAGTGTATCAAATACACAATTTAAAGTTTAGAAAAAGAAACAATGTAGTCAATTCTCAAATATTTAATCTATATTACCAAAGTTTAAAGAAAATAATAACTTATTTAAATGTCAACTATTCAATAAGTAACCTTTGTTAATTTTTTATCAAATAATACTATTTCTTACAATTAGGAAAGTATTATAACCTTTCACTTGCAATCTTTAAGAAAAATTTTATCCTTAATATAGACGGCAATATATCTGGTTTATAAATGGATGTAGTAAATTCATAACAAAAGAAAATAGATGTAATAAGCAATACATATTCTTTTAGATAGATAGTCCATGGCACAATTAAAAGCTAGTTTTTGAATATTAAAATATAATAGAAATAAAAAGCAAATTAAAAAACATAACTGATATGCTCATGATAAAATGAATTCATATTTAATTTAAACAGCTTAAGGGCAACTTTTGTGAATTTTCTGCATAGCACTATTCCTCCAAAGAACTAAAAAAACAGGTAAAAAAGAAAAAAACTAAATGAGATTCAACCAGCTATAGAAATGCCAAGAATCTAGAGTGTTAACTCTGGCAAGGTTATGATAAAGAAAAGCTTTCAATAAATTGATGAAAGAAGAATTTCTGATATTTGGCTCAGTAGCTATAACAGCTACTACACTGTATTTCTTGACCAATTATCCTCTTTTGATTCACCTTTGCATTTACAAACATCTAGCATGATATCACCATACAAAGAGGCAATTACAGTTTGGTTCATAATTTTTTTATTCCGTGATTCATTTATTCATTCACTTACTCAACTGCTATTTATTTAGTGCCTACCATGTGCTAAGCATATGTTAGGTATGTCTACCAAATACCAATACAAATAAGTGGTACATAAGGCATTTTTAAAAACCCTTCTTTAGTTAATGTTGCAAAGCAAGAAAATGATGAGCAGTCAATAAACATATCAGTTTTACTACATTCAAAATGCTATATTTTAAAATTATTCCTATAAATTATTTCACTGAGATATCCAACAGACTAGTAAGTCTATGCAGTAGATCTCACTCTGTGTCTATCATGAAGGAACTATACCCATAGAATGCATTAAAGAATGCCATTTACTATGAGCTGGAACGCTCCATTTATAACAGAATATAATCAGTTCTTCATGAAATATTCTGTTTGAGTATTTTTTTTTCCCAATTTTGAGAGGGTAGATATTTTAGAAAAAAGTTATTGGGTTTCTAGACGGAGGAAGTCTACAGAATATGGAAGACTGACACAGGGTATAATATGGGGTAAAGTCAAATTGTTTTGTACCAAGTAAGTTAAATCTGCAATTAAATAAGAGTGTCACAATTTCCTTCAAACTCTCAGGGTGAAAAGGTTTAATAATTGAAAAAAAAGCATCCTTCTTTATGTAGATATGAAAAAATGCTTTTAAAAACATTTTTGCTATCATTATTTTCAATTTTTAAATTTGTGTTCAATTTTATAGGAATGCCATCAGTTTTATGTCCTTCTAATTTGTGGTATTATAATCAAAAAGCATCCCCCTCATATTCCTTAATTTAGTTCATAAGCCTCACAAGAAAAGTCATAGTATATTAAGCATTCCCTGTGAGCTAAATAGGTCTATAAAAAAAGACACAAAATACTTATAAAACAGACTACAGAATCTGTACATGATAGCGAATTCTGAATACGAGTGTTGGTTTAATCGGTGGTAAGATTAATCAGGCAGAGTCCTGACGGCAGGTGTCACTTTCTGCAAAGTCATGCCAGAGTGACCATGATGCCGAGAATGAAAACTCAAAGAAGAGTAAATATGACTACTTACCTCAAGTGAAGGCTTGATGACAAAAGAAATAGAAGTGAAAAAGACATGGCAGGCAATAGGATTGCATTTAATAGGTAAGGTAAATATTTAAAGTTTAAATGACTTTCAAAACTTCATATAAAAAGTATTACTGCTAAACTATAGGCTACAATAGTGTTCAAAATTCTCACCAAAATTTGAGTATCTGTAACTTGTTCTTGGGCTATCTGAATTGCTTTTGCCAGATCTTCTTCGCCTTCTGGAATGCTAAAATTGTCATCTGGTATCTAGATCACAGATAAACAGAAGGATAGAAAGAGTGAGCAGAGCAGAAATATAAAGTACCTTATTTCATTTCAGAAATAATTTTTCTTCACATAGCAAAAGACCAAAAAATACACCTTATGTAAGACGCCATGCCATTCTGAAGATCTATGAAAAATGGATAAGTCACAAGCAGGCAGCTTTCTGACTTCCTTGTAAACATCACTCAATGTCATTTATAATAAAGTTAAGATCTGCACGTGGGCAACTGTTTTCATGTATAATGGCAAACGTCATCTAACAATTCTGCTGAAAAAATATGTTAGGCTCCACTAAATGCCACCATTGTCTCCCCCTCCCAGGTTTTCTCCACTATTACTTTTTCACAACTAGCAACTGCAAACTCTAGTTTACTGAAAATAAAAAGTCCCTTAAAATCTTGAAAGAATATTATGGATTGTAATTGTATAAAGGAAAGCTTTGAGATTGGAACTACATTAGACAGAAGTACAGTGAAGCTGGAAGGAAGCATGAGGCCTGCACTCCAACTGAGTAGTGGGAATCTGGGAATCCTTGCCAAGAGCAGACTGGATGATGGGAAATGCCTCCTGAACAGAGATGAGAGTCTATGGTATGGATCCACGAGGCAAGCGATAAGGAGCTGAATCTGAAGGACAACGAATAAGAAAACCTAAAAAAACAGATGTTTTATTCAACCTAAATGTTTCATTGTCATAACAACCAGGTAGAGTTCACTCAGGTACTGGGGCTGACCATGCATGGCGACCCCTCCCCAATCCACTCCAGCTAGAACAGCTTGTGCTGAGAAGTACTTGAGCAGCTCCCTCTCTCTACTGGGTGTGTACTCCAAGCTGAGGCATCCACAGAGAGCGGGGCCCACACCTCTTCCTCTGTGGACTTGTAGTAAATTTCAGAGTTCCCTGCCTGCTGGCATTTTGCAGAGACACGGGCAAGCAGGACAGACACGAGGGCCAGCATGGAGATGTGAGAATTAGACAGATTGTGAATTTCAGATGGCCCTGTCTCCACAAGCATACTTTCTAGTGGGGTGGGGCCACTTCAGCTTCTCCCAAGTGGCTATTTCCAGAAGCTGGGAGGACACATTTGAACCCTGCCCAAACAGCTACCTTACCAACTTTGTGAAGCCTAAGGGCAAGCCCACCCAACCCAGCCCCACCCAGCCTCACTCCCCCATCCCTCTCCACTGAGGCAGAGAATGAGGATTCACCTGAAGTTCCATGGCCCCACCCACCACCTAGGGTATTGGAGTGTTCCTCCTGAGGGACTAGAGTCAGGCACAAAAACAACAAGGCAGCCTGTTCCTTTGGGCAAATGCCACTTATTGACAAGGAAGTCAATTTGCATAGACCTTTTCAACATTTACTAGCTCAATCATACAGGGTGAGGACGTTTCTCAGCTACAAGCACCACCCACTGTCTCAGTGATTAAACTGGGTGTGCCATTACAATTCACATTGCTAAGATGACCATAAAGAAGGGATTTCAAAGACCTCCATCCTCTCTCATCCAAGAGAAATAGGAAATCTGCTCACACACACACACATAGTGCACCACTGCTACAGCATATAAACAACTAGCAATTGAGAAAAGCATCACACTTAGGATATCCATTACTAAGGCATCTATCAGGAACCTAAATCACCATCAAAGCACCCACAAACCAAGCCAAAGGTTCTTATCCAACATATGCTAAAAACACCCCCACAGGAGTGAGTCAGAGGAAAGTTCTATCTAAACAAAAGAAAATTGAAAATTTAGAAGCAACAACTCCTCCAGATGAGAAGGAATAAGCCTAAGAATTCTGGAAGTATGAAAAATCAGAATGAAAGGTCTCCCACAAAAGGTAACACCAGCCCTCTAGCAATGCATACTAGCCAAACGAAAATACTAGAAGGTCAGATAAAGAATTCCAAATATGGATCATAAAAAAGCTCAATGAAATCCAAGAGAAAATGGAAAACCAACTCAAAGAAAACAGAAAGACAATAGAGCCAATGAATGAAAAATTCACTAAAGAGATCAACATATTAACAAAAAACTAGATAGAACTTCTGAAATGAAAAATTCACTAAAGGAAATAAAAAACACAGTGGCAAGTTTTAAGAATAAGACTAGACCAGACAGAATAAAGAATCTCAGTGCTTGAAGACAACTCTTTCAAATTAAATCAGTACATCAAAATAATGAGCAGAGAATTAAGATGAACAAACAAAGCCTACGTGAAATACGGGATAATGTAAAGTGCCCAAATATAAGACTTACAGGCATCCAAAAGAGTGAAGAAGAGAACACACAAGGGATGGAAAACCTATTTGAGGGAATAATTGAGGAAAATTTCCCAGTCTTGTTAGATATTTAGACATGAAGGTACAAGAAGCTCAACAAACACCTGGGAGATTCATTGCACACAGAAATCACCGAGACACATAGTCATCAGACTGGCCTAAGTCAACTCAAAGGAGGAACTTCTGTGAACCACATGACAAAATCATGAAGTAACTTACATAGGAAAACCCATCAGGCTAATGCAGACTTCTCAACTTAGACCTTATAAGCCAGAAGGGACTGGGGTCCTGTCTTTAGTGTTCTTAAACAAAACAAATGCTACCCTAGAATTTTGTAACCTGCAAAACGAAGTTTCTTATGTGAGGGAGACATAAAGACTTTCTAAGACAAGCAAACACTGAAGGAATTTGTTAAGACCAAACCTGCCCTGCAGGAAATACTCAGAACTGCATTATACATGGAGCAATAGAATGGTTGTACTCCAGTGTAAAACCGCCCAAAAGCTAAAGTTCAGAGATCAAATAAAGCAACAATACAAGAAGTAAAACAAAGCAATAAGGCACTAACCAACAGGATGAACAGAACAAAATCCCACATATCAATTCTATCAATCAATTGAATGGTTTAAATTCCCTACTAAAGAAACACAGTTTGGCTGAATAGATTTAAAAAAGAAAAAAAAAAGCCAAGTACTTGCTATTTCCAGGAAACACACCTAACATACAGGACTTTTACAGACTCTAGGTCAAGAGATGCAAAAAAATATTCCATTTTGGAAACCAAAATAAAGCAGGGGTAGCCATTCTCATATCCAATAAAATTGACTTTAAATCAACAATAGTAAAGAAAGACAAAGATGGTCAATATAATGGTAAAGGGAGCAATTCAACAAGAAAACATAATAGTCCTAAATATCTAAGCACCTAACACAGGAGCACCCAGATTCATAAAGCAAACCCTACTATAACTAAGTAGAGAGATAAACAGCAACATTGTAATTACTGGGGACTTCAGTACAGCACTGACAAAACTGGACAGATTATCCAAGCAAAAATAAACAAAGAAACAATGGACTTAAATGGCACTATAGAACAATTGAGCCTAACAGATATTTAAAGAACATTTCACCCAAAAACTACTGAATATACATTGTACTTATCAGCACATGGAACATTCTCCAAGACTGGTTATATTTTAGGCCACAAAATATGGCTCAACAAATTTTAAAATGTTGAAATCACACCACGTATCTTCTCATACCACAATGGAATAAAACTAGAAATCAACTCCAAGAGAAACTCCCAATTCTACATAAAGTCATGGAAATTAAACTACCTGCTGATGAATGATTATTAGATCAAAGAAGAAATTAAGATAGAAATTAAGTTTCATCAAACTGAATGACAGTAGAAACAGGCTATCATAACCTATGGGATATAGCAAAAGCAGTCCTAAGGGAAAAATTCATAGCCTTAAGTGCCCACAACCAAAAGACAGAAAGACTACAAATTAACAATATAATGGCACATCTCAAGAAACTAGAACAGAAAGAGCAAACAGAGCCCAAAACTGGAAGAATAAAGAAATAACTAAGGTCAGAGCAGAACCAAATGAAATTGAAAACAAGAAAATTATAAAGAAGATCAATGAAACAAAATGTTGGTTCTTTGAAAAGATAAACAACATTGACAGACATCTGGCTAGATCAACTAGGAACAGAAGAGAAAGGACTTAAATGAGCTCAATTAGAAATGACAAATGAGATATTACAACTGATACAACAGAAATATAAAAGTCAGTATCACCTTGAAACCAAACACAGGAAAGGACACAACAAAAAAATAAAACTACAGACCAATATCCCTTATGAATATAGATGCAGAAATCTTCAATAAAATACTAGCAATCTGAATCCAACAGATTATCAAAAAAAACAAAAAACAAAAAAAGAAATCCACCATGACCAAGTGGGCTTCATCCCAGGGATGCAGGGATGGTTCAACATATGTAAATCAATAAATGTGATTCACCACATTAACAGAAGCAAAATCAAAGATCATATGATCATTTCAATAGATGCAGAAAAAGCATTTGACAGAATTCACCACACTTTCATGATAGAAACTCTCAACAAACTAGGCATAGAAGGAACATATCTCAAAATTATAAAAGCCATATATAACAAACCCACAACCAGCATCATACTAAATGGGGAAAATTTGAAAGCATTTCCACTAAGAACTGGAACAAGACAAGTATAACCACTGTCACCACCTCTTGCCAACATAGTACTAGAAGTCCTACCCAGAGCAATCAGGCAAGAAAAGAAATAAAGCGTAACCAAATCAGAAAAGAGAAGGTCAAACTATCATTTTCTTGCAAATGATATGATGTTTTAACTATAAAAACCAAAATATTCCACCAAGAGACTCCTGAAATTGATAAATAAATTCAGCAAAGTCTCAGGTTACAGAATCAAGGTAAGCAAATCAGTTACATTCCTATATACCAAAATAATAGTCAAGCTGAGAATCAAATCAAAGACTCAATAGCATTCACAACTGCTACAAAGAAAATAAAATACCTAGGAATATACTTAACCAAGCAAGTAAAAGACCACTACAAAGAGAACTACGAAACACTGAGGAAAGAAATTACAGATGATACAAACAAGTGGTAAAAGATATCACACTCACAGATCGGTAGAATCAACATTGTTAAAACATCCATACTACCTAAAGTGAGTTACAGATTCAATGAAATTCCCATCCAAATACCAACATCCTATTTCACAGATCTAGAAAAAATAATTCTACACATCATATAGAATCAGAAAAGAGCCCAAAAAACCAAAGCAACCTTAAGGAAAAGGAAAAAATTGGGATGCATCACATTACCAGACTTTATACTAAAAAGTGACAGTAACTAAATCAGCATAGTACTGGCACAAAAAAGAGACAGAAGAGAACAGAAAGAGAACAGAAAACTCAGATATAATACCATCTACATACAGCCAACTGATTGTTGACAAAGCAGTCAACAATATATACTGGGGAAAAGAATCCCTATTCAATAAATGGTGCTGGGAAGCTTGGATAACCACATGAAGAAGAATGAATGAGGACCCATATCTCTTACCACTTAAATTAATTCAAGATGGATAAAGGACTTAAATGTAAGGCATGAAACCCTAAGAATTCAAGAAGAAAATGTGAGGAAAACTCCTCCAGATATTGGCCTAGGCAAAGAATTTATGAAGAAGACCCCAAAGGTAATCACAGCACAACAAAAATAAATTAATGGAACTTCATTGAATTAAAAGCTTCTGCAAAGCCATGGAAATAATTAACAGAGCAAATAGACAACCTACAGAATGGGAGAAAACATATACAAGCAATACATCTTATAAAGGACTAATAACCAGAATCTACAAACAACTCAAGCAAATCAGCAAGAAAAAACAAACCACCCCATTAAAAAGTGGGCAAAAGATGTGAACTGAAGCTTTACAAAAGAAGGTAGACAAATGGCTAATAAACAGGAACAAATGCTCAATGTCACTAATATTAGGGAAATGCAAATTAAAAACCACAATGAAATATCACCTCACTCTAGTCAGAATAGCCTTTATTGAAAAGTCCAAAGAAAAAAACATGCTGGTATAAATGCAGACAGAGAGGAATGCTTATACACTGTTGGTAGGACTGCAAATTAGTACAACCTCTATCAAAAACATTATGGAGATTCCTCAAAGAACTAAATGTCAACCCACCATTTGATACAGCAATCCCA
The DNA here is from genome assembly GCA_963574885.1 of Lepilemur ruficaudatus. Taxonomy (NCBI): domain Eukaryota; kingdom Metazoa; phylum Chordata; class Mammalia; order Primates; family Lepilemuridae; genus Lepilemur; species Lepilemur ruficaudatus. The sequence goes on from CAUYRT010065908.1 coordinate 12,831, forward strand.
CTACTGGGTATTTACCCAAAGGCAAAAAAGACATTTTATCAAAAAGACACCTGCACACAAACGTTTATTGCAGCACAATAAATTGTAAAGATGTGGACTCAACCTCAGTGCATATCCATTCATAAAAGAATTAACAAAATGTGGTATATGTATACTATGGAGTACTACACAGCCGCAAAAAGGATGAATTAATGCCTTTTGTGGCAATTAGGATGGAACTGGAGACCATTATCCTAAGTGAAGTATCTAAAGAATGGAAAAACAAACACCACATGTACTCACAACTAAATTGGAACTAACTGATGAGCACACATGTACACAGAGGGAATAAAATTCAATGGAAACCAACCTGGGGAAGGAGGAAGGGACAGACAAAAATGTACCGAACAGGTACAATGAACAATATCTGTGTAATAGGTACTTTTGTAACTATGATTCAAGCATTACAAAAGCAATTCATTTAACCAAAATACCAAAACTATTTGTACCCCATAATACTATTAAATAAATAAATAAATAAATTTAGCTGAAAAGCTAGCATCTCTCAAGGAAAAAAAAATTGCTTATATCTTTCAGAAAATAAAGTGAATATTTCATCAGAATGACTGCAATTAATTTATGGAATAAATTAACTCAAAATTAACAAATTACCTCTTCATATTCATAATCCTCTTCAGATGCTTCAGTCACAGTGACCTCTGAATATCTTGTCAAGTTTTAATCTCAAAAAATATAGAATAAAATTATTATACCAAAACTTGCATTAACCTTAAATACAGTATTTGATTCAATTATCTCACTAGGTAGTTGGTAAATACATGTAATTTTGATTTGCTTAAAATTTTCCCCAATATGGCCTATAAATATAGACATTTTAATTAGTATTTTATTTTTCATAACCCAAATCCATGAAAAACTATATTTCTACCTGTCTGACTATTAACTATCTAATGATTTCCAACTTGATTCTAAGAATGCTCTCATGAACATACATAGTGTCATAAGGCAATATAAATTACAAAGAGATAAAAACAAAAAATGTTTCAAATGCATCTTAAGCCACACTGAATTTTCAAGACCTCTTGTGTCAATTATTCACAATGTAGTATGACTTTATTTGATTTAAAGTATTGTGAATGAATACAAAAGGCATACCAGTATTTAAATATCACTATAAATGAAAACAGAAATAGTAAAAACAATCTTAAAATTCATATGGTACCAAAAAAGAACCAGAATAGCCAAAGCAATCCTGAGCAAAAGAGCACAGCTAAAGACATCACATTACCTGACTTCAAAATACATTACAAAGCTATGGTAACCAAAAACAGCATGGTACTGGTATAAAAATAGACACATAGATCAAGAGAACAGAGATCCAGAAACAAATCCACATAGGTACAGCCAACTGATCTTCAACAAAGCCGCCAAGAACATACATTGGGTAAAGGATACCTTCTTTGATAAATGGTGATGGGAAAACTGAATAACAATATTCAGAAGAATGAAACTGGACATCTATCTCTCGCCATATGTAAAAAACAACTCAAGATAAATACTTAAGTGTAAGACTCAAAACTAAAACTACTAGAAGAAAACACAGGAAAAACTCTTCTAGACATGGGTCTAGGCAAAGATTTTATGGCTAAGACCTCAAAACCATATGCAAAAAAAAACAAAAATAGATAAATGGGACTAAATTGAACTAAAAGTCTTCTTTTTTCAATAGACTGAAAAGACAACCTCTTGAATGGGAGAAAATATTTGCAAACTACTCAACTGAGAGAGGACTAATATCCAAAATATACAAGGAACTTAACAGTAAAAAAAATAATAATCCCATTAAAAATTGGGCAAAGGGCATGAATAGACATTTCTCAAAAGAAGACATACAAATGGCCAACATAGATGGAAAAAAAATGCTCAGCATCACTAATCATCAGGGAAATGCAAACCAAAACCATAATGAGATATCATCTCACTCCAATTAGAATGGCTGTTACTAAAAAATAAAAATAAAAAAAACCTGAGGATGCAGAGAAAAGGCAGCTCTTATACACTGTTAGTGGGAATGTAATTTGTATAACCACAATGAAAAACAGCATGGAAATATCTCAAAAGACTAAAAATAGAACTGCCATATGATCCAGTAATCCCACTACCAGGTATATATCCAAAGGAAAATAAATCAGCATATCAAAGGGATACCTATATTTGCATGTTTATTGCAGCACTATTCACAATAGCAAAGATATGGAACCAATCTAAGTATGGATAAAGAAAATGTGGTACATACAAAATGGAATACTATTTCAGCCACAAAAAGAATGAAATCCTGTCATTTGCAGGACCATGAATGGAACTGGAGGTCATTATGTTAAGTGAAATAACACAGGCACAGTAAGACAAATAATATATTTTCTTACTTATATATATGTAGGAGTTAAATACTTGATGTCATGGACATAAAGAATAGCATAATAGATACCAGAGACTAGGAAGGGTAGATAGGTGGGAGGGGTAGGATGAATAGAGGTTGGTTAATGGGTACTAACATACAGTTACATGGAAGAAATAACTTTTAATGATTGATAGCAGACTAGTGAAAATATACTCACCAAAAATATTTTGTATATTTCAAAGTAACCAGAAGAGAAGACTTGAAATGATACCAATGTATTGAAATGATAAATATTCAAGGTAATGGATACCCCAAATACCCTGACTTGATTATTATAAATTTTATGAATGTAACAAAAATTCATATGTACCCCATAAATGTTTAAAATACTATATATCAATAAATATAGGTGGAAAACATATCTCAATGTTTTTATCAATAAAATTCACGTAAATCCTTACTTTCTTCTTATATAACCTCAATTTGGTTTTTTTTTTTTTTTTTTTTTGAGACAGTGTCTCACTCTGTTGGCTGAGTGCCATGGCTTCAGCCTAGCTCACAGCAACCTCAAACTCCTGGGCTCAAGCGATCCTCCTGCCTCAGCCTCCCAAGTAGCTGGGACTACAGGAATGCGCCACCACGCCTGGCTAAATTTTTCTATATATTTTTAGTTGTCCAATTAATTTATTTCTATTTTTTTAGTAGAGAGGGGGCCTGGCTCTTGCTCAGGCAGGTTTCGATCTCCTGACCTTGACTCAGGAGCCTCCCAAAGTGCTAGTATTACAGGCATGAGCCACCATGCCTGGCCTATAATCTCAATTTTTAAATTAAATTATCTTTATAGGAAAGATGTCCTAATTTTTAAGCAAATGTAAACCATATACCAAACATAATTCATTATCTCATAAATGTTAAGGAATTTAATATCAACAGAAATGAATTTAACAAAAAAAAAACTAACAGCACTGCTGTAAGACTTTCAAACATTGCAAGTTACTCTAATTACAAATGAAAACTTCAAGATAACATTTTAAATTAGAAGGAATCACAACATACACCAGTAATGGGCTTTCCTTTTGGGGGTGGAGGGAGATAGGTTTATATTTTTTTCAATTACACTGACTTGGTTATGCCAAGATTAAAAGGTGTGAATTAAACACTTTAACACACAGTAATGGTTATGAAAACCAAAGATGAGATTAGCCTATTTTTCATTTTGCTGCTGGTTGTAAAAAAATTATCTCCGGTAGTTTGTCTTCCAAGAGGTAGCTAAAAGTGTATATGACAACTTCTATTATTTGTAACAAGAACAAATAACACTTACACAGTATATAATAGGAGCCAGGCACTGTACTAAGAGATTTCCATGTATTAACTAATTTCATTTTCATCCTGTCTATAAGGCTAGAACTATTATCTCCATTTTACAAATGAGGAATCAGAGGCACAAGTTTCCACAGCTGGGACTTGACAGAGTTGAGAATCAGCCCTAGAAGTTCAGGCTTCACTATGTTATACTGCCTCTCCATATACTGTGTGGGTTTTTTGTGCTATGTAAATACTTGAAGTGTTTGCCAGTTTTCTTCCACAGAATTCTAAACCTGTAAATGTATTCTTGTTACTCAGTTCCATCATAAGTAATCAATCTTCACTGTCTTTCTTTATTCCTATCACTTGCAGGAGACACTTAAGTATCATCTATTATGACCAATCATCAGATAGTAGATACCTGTCAAAAGGCCAATATTTTATTGCCAAACATGAGCATCTCTCCAAATAATATGGTTAAAAGTAATCAGGCTCAATAATAACTAGTTAAAAGATTAGTCAACAACCACACAAGAAAAGCTGGACACCTGCAGTCTATCTCATAACCTTAATTTATCCATACTAAGTATTACAAGGAGTGAAGTACCTACTTGTATTAGTTATCTATTGCTGCAGAACAGTTTCCAATGGCATTTGCCTCATTCTCCTTTAATCTCCCACCATCACCTTCCTAAAAGAACAAGAATGTTCTACTAGCACTCTGTCCAAGGTATTTTATCTTTTGCTAACACTCAAAGTGCTTTTAACATCTGCCCAATCCCCAGTTCCAAAGCCACTCTGAAACTTTAACACATTTATGTTAGCATCCCACTCCAAATACCAAAATATGTATGTATGTTATTTACTGTTGCATAATAAAGTCCCCAAAACATAGGGGTTAAAGGAATAACCAAATCCTACCATTTGTAACAGCATAGACGAACCTGGAGGACCTTGTGCTAAGTGAAATAAGTCAGACATAGAAAGACAAATACTGCATGATCTCACCTATATGTGGATTCTAAAAAAAGTCCCATTCACAGAAACCAACATTAGAAGGGTGGTTACCAGGGTTTGGAGGCATGGAGAGATGTTGCTCAAAGGGTACAAATGTCTAGTTATAAGTTCTGTAGCCCTAATGTACAGCAGAGTGACTATAGCTAATAATAATGCATTATGTATTTGAAATTTGCAAAGAGAGTGGATCTTAAGTATTCTCACCACAAAAAAATAAAAATAAAAAGGTCAACATATGAGGTAGACATTTTAAGTAGCTTGATTATGGTAATAATTTCATAATGTATATGTGTACCAAACATCATGTATAACTTGAATATATGCAATTTTTATTTGTCAGTTATATCTTAATAAAATATAACATACAATAAGCATTTACTATCTCATAGTTTCTGTGGGTCAAGAATTCAGTAGTGGTTTAGCTAGAGATTTTTATTTAGGGTCTCTTATGAGGTCACACTTAAGATGACAGCAGGGTTGCAGTCATCTGGAGGCTGCGATTAGGCAGCAAGATCCACTTCCAAAATGACTCACAGATGTACCAATTGTTGATTCCCCACGTGGGTCACCTCACAGGCTGCTTGAGCATCCTCAAGATACTGTGTCTAGCTACCCCCCGAATAAGCAGTCTAAGACAACAAGGTGGAAGCCACAGTAGCTTTTATGAGCAAGCATCAGAAGCCCTATTGGTTACATAAGTCAGTCAACCCTATTCAGTACGTGAGGACTGTACAAGAGCATGAATATAACAAGGTGCGGATCACTGGGTGTCCTTCTGGAGGTTGGCTACCATACTATCTTATAGGGTTTAAAAAGTATTAAAAGAGTTAACATATGTAAAACATTTAGAACAGTGCCTGGCTTGTCGTAAACGATATACAAGTGTTTGTTATCATCATTTTCTTCACTCCAGAAAGAGATTGAGTATATCTATGGAAAAGTCTCTTAAGTCTACCATGCCCCAATTCCCCCATATGTTAAGATGAACAGATAAATTATATTCTAAATTTCCCTTAAGTTCTAGATTTATATTTTTCTGATAGTTTTACTTAATAAGACAAAATTTATTAAGGTTCAACTAGAAGAAGTTAGCCTCTTTTCTGTGAAAAAGTATGACCCCTTCTGAGGGACAGCTACTAGAAGATGATTTTATAAGCAGTCACTTGTCATTAAGTCTCCAGAAAAGCAATACCATCCTTCATTATGTTCATAACATAATATTTTCAAAGAGTTAAATACTCTAAAATCATCTGAACAGACTTTAAAATTATAAATAAGGCAACCACTGACAGTCTTATATGAGGAAGAGATGTCACAGAATAAGTTGTTAAATATGGCAACCAATGTAGGGAAGAAAAGATGTCATTTATCCCCAAAACATCGGAAATATCAAATAGCATTTGTATATTCTTACTCAGCAAATATTCGAGGCAAACATCTTTTAATTGCCAATAACATATTGTTTCCCCACAATCAAAAAAGATTTAAGAGAAAAAATAACTGCCACTTTATAAAGCTTAAAAGTATTTCTATAATGACACAATAGGAATATATAATTTTTACCAACATTCTGTGTAATGAACTCGCCTATTTGTTTTTTCAAACTCTCAAATGTTATGCTACCAACAGCTAAATTAAATCACAGAAATAGTTCAATTTGAAGACTCCAGAGGAAGGATAAGTATAAAAGAGCTACAGGCTACAGACTCAAAAATAAATTTAACCAAGGACAAGAGATTAATGAGACAAAAGGTCAGGTAAAGGACAAAACACCCAAAATAGGAACAGATATCCTCTTCGATTGATATTCTTAAGTGTTCACAATATGGTTTGTACCAAAAAAATCTTCCCAGAAGCAACTAAGTATAAATATGATGATGTAATGTTATTAAATAAATGTACTTTGGCACATTGTATGTTTATCGGGACATGGACAAATACACAAGCTAATCTTAAAGTGATTCTGTAGCAGTTTACAAAATGCATGACATATAAAATATAACAATAAATGAATGTGGTGAATGGAGGAGAAAGTAAAATAGTAGAAATAAGGTACAAGTAAAGATGCAGTATATGCCATAAGTCTCCTAAGCTTTGGTAAACATAAGCCACAAATTTCACTCTATGCTTCCCACCGGCAGGAATAAAAGGGAAAATAGAATCAGATGCTAATTCAGTATCCACCCAAGCAGATAATACAGCAATTTCTGGTTGCAAAGCCAGAGAGAAATTATACTCTTGCATTCTCATAAAGAGAGCACTGTATGGATGTTGATCCCCATGGCCCTTGGGGCAGCCAAAAAGGCAGAGTGAAGTAGAATCTGATGGAGTACCATTATGGAAAAAACTTTGGAAAGCACTGTTTTGGATAGCAATCTTGCCAGAGGAGAAAAGCGCAATTCATCAAGAATCTTCTTGAGAGATAAAATCCTTTACCTTGTTTCTACTTTTACTGAACAACTTTCTCATGTGTAATTTAATCTCTTAGCTAATCCTGCTCTCCAGGAAACATCCATACAATTAGGCTGGTCACAGTTATTTTTCCACTGGAATAATAGCTAGCATTCTGGCTTGAAATCAGTTTCTTAATGCCAAGTGGACTCTTGAGCTCTTACAAAACTCCACTCCCCCAATATACCTAGTAGTCCTTCAAAGAATATCACTGAATTCCAGTTCCAAAATTCATTTTTTTCTACACTGTTTCTCAAATCTGTTTCTTGCCTATCTGCCTGAAAGACCTTGACTTGACACTTAATACTATGCATGGGTTTCCAGTTTGCTCTTGCCTAGGATACTGTCTGTGGCTCCCTTCCTCCCTGCCCTGAAGCCACAGCCCAAAGCACCATCCAATTCCAGGCCAGGTTTTGTCTTCTAGAGCCATAATCTAGACACAGACTGAGGCTTCCATTCCTCCCAAATTTCCACTTGCTCTGCAAGGAATTCGGTAGCTCTTGTGAGTTTGCATAGTATAAATCAATTCCCTGGTACTTGGTCATCATGGGTGAACAAATTGGTAGTTTGTGCACTAATAGAATCTGTACCAGATCCTGACATTTCCTGATCCTATCAGAAAATAGGCCAATGTAACACCCACACAAAAACCACCAGGTAGCCCTTGACCCATCATGGTACTACAGAAGACACAACTGCGGAAGCCTCAGAGAAGTATTTCGGCTAACCTAAGGGAGCAGAGCTTGAGGTGACAGTTGGTAAGAGGGGGTGACAAACAATGTTCTGCAAATGGACCACAGCCAGAAGCCACTGAAAAATATTCAAATGTGAGCAGCATGCAAAGTTCCTCACACACTGGTCTGTTCTACTGCTGCATTTGTGTTAGTGATCAGTGCCAGCAGTAATAGCATCTTTATAAGGAACTGGAGTGAAACATATAGCTAATTATATTTTATATGATTTTCCAAAGCTACTATAGACAGAAATCACTTGTAATCTTTGTCATCACTTCAGAGCCAATGTATACAATCTAAAATCTAACCTGGATCCTCCATATCAACATTTTACTTATTAAATTGAAATAAAAGTACTATACATAGCAAATATCACAGTCATGTTCCTTTTCTTAAGAATGTCAGTTTAAATAAAGTAAGTCAACTGAATAATATAAACCAACAATGGCAACTACAGGCAGGCTTGCGGTTACTTTCCCCATTGCTGTTTGTTCCTTGCAGGCTATACCACTGAATCTTCATGAGGTCTCAGCGTTCTCATTAATACCACACCAGGGAGCTAGTACAAAAGTGGAAATGTATTGGCCACCCCAGTCCTAGAGAGCTACTGTGTATCTTCTGCTTCAAAACCTAGAAAATAACTCTTTTCTCAGCATGTAAAACTCATAGTTCTCATGGTGGGTGATGGTGCAAATACTTCCAGCTTTTAAGCCAGGAGATCCAAAAATATGGGTTCTATATGTTATACTTCTAACTGAAAATATAAAGGCTAAAGGTCAATATATTTATCTCCACGCTTGCTACTCCAACTGTAGTCCTTAGATCACAGCAGCATCAGCAACACTTGGGAGCTAGTTAGTAATGCAGAATCTCAATCCTCTCCCAGACTTGTTGAATTAGAATTTTCATTTAAAGATCCACAGGTAATTCATATGTACATTAAAGCTTGCCTAGACTAGAGCACACAAAACAAAGTTTTTTCTCTCCAAATAACCTATGACTTTCATACCCATAAAATCCACCACTCTGGCTTTAGTAACATGGCTCTTGGTCTAGATTCTATATTCAGATTGTCTATCCTTTTTATTTGAATATATGTGGGGTATATATATTCTAATATCTAAGCACCCATGGACAAATTAAGTTTTCCAATGATAATATACCATTTGATTATATAATTAAGGATTATTAAGGATTTTACAAATGTCTCTTTACTTAATACTATAAATATCCCAGAGAAGTATTATATCATTTTATAACAGAAGAAAAAAGGCTAAGACATTTATCTAAGAGAATGATTAAATTAAAAAATGAAATTTATATATATAGCTTTATAATTCTTTTCATTTACTGAACATTTAGTCTTACAAAAAAACTAAATGTTAAAAATAAAAAAATAACAAAAAATGACAAAACTTCTATTTTAATTAAATTTATCAGTGAAATTACTATTGCCATGAAAGACTGGATAGATATGGTCTTAAGAAGAAAGCATGCATCTTAGATGGGCCTTAAGTCTAACGTCATCTCCATATTTCAGAGTCTAGAATCCTTAATTTTGTGGTTTCAGAAACAGTTGACTACGGGACTGCATTCAGAGCTGAGGAGCCTCAAATGACCACCTTAAATCTACTCGGCCCTCAGAAAGTGCTGCTAGAGGAAAGGGAGACCTTTTCAGTGGCCAGAAAACTTAAATTCTCAATCTAAGAAGCCAAATTCTTAAGTGTTAGAATGCCTAGAAAGACGTAATAATCAAAAGTTAATTAAGGGAGCAGACAGTCTGGCAAAGGGAAGTAGGTAACAAAAACAAAACATTGAGTGCTACACTTTCCTAGGATCCACATATTCCACTACTCTTCATTGAACAAAGTCCTTTTTTAGACAAGAAACAACAAAACCAATTAACCTTTAGTTTTCTCAGTACAAATTCATTCCAGCCTGCATCTTCCAGTTGGAATTGGGTACTACCAAATGTTCACCACCCTACATTAATAGGCATTCTCTACTCACTATTACAATTGGAAACCTCACTCAAGTTGTGTTGATGTCTAATAGAGAATTCATTAACAAAAGACAACCAACCTTCTTTCCAAATTCTAAAGATAGGTACTTGGCCCTTTACTTATCATATAGTTAAAATCTAGCCTTATATTTCATAGTGTTGCAAATACTTTTCTAATGAATAGTCCTACAAAGGATTCATGTACTCTATGACTAGATTTCTCAAAATTCTGGTGATAGCTAAGAACTATGTAATGTATGTTTGTATCTCCCTTGTGGAAATTTAAAACATAAAAAGCAACGATACTGTGAAGTTCTTCAGAAGAGAAATAGGTGGTACTGCTACAGATAGGAAATTATAGGGAAAGGGTGTTGCAGGTGTAAGAATTCTTTTTCCTGAAGACAGTCTCTAAATCACTATAAAGGACATGGGGACTTTTTTAATGAAGGCGTTTCCCCCATGGTGGATCCTGGCTGTGTTTCTGGTTTGGACCACATTAGTCTATTAATGTTCTTTATGTTTGACTGTTTAAGAGCAGAAAAGTGGATGATTTCCTGGAAAATTCAAGTCAACCTCTTTCAAAGGATTGTTTGATATTGATAATTTATTGTCTAGTGTACTAGGAGCATCTGTTCAGTTATAAATAAGGGAAGTCCAGGGCCAAATGCAGTAGATTAGAAGTGATTAAGTATATGTACAAAGTAGAGAACATCAGATTTCTGATTCATTTGTGCATTCTATAACTTTTATTTATCCACTGCAGTAGCTCAATTAACTTACTTGAAAGCTAAAGAAGTTAAACCAAAGAAAGTCTCACTTCAGCAACTATTATAATTGCCTTTAGAAACAATGTCAAATAACATTATACCGGCAACTCTTAATTATGCATGTGAAAGGAGCCCAAGGATACAGGAATAATTGACATTCACAAGTAATCCTCAAATTTTATTTTAACTAAGAGTTTAAGCCTCTCCCATGACTAAACCTCTTCCCTGAATATTGAATATTGCAAAATTGACTGGTGAAATGTTTAACTTTGCCATCCCCTGATTACCCTTTGTTGTAACACAAAATAGTAGTTACTCAAACAAAGGGAGATGCAAGAAATGCAAAGGGGTAGATAATCCGCAAACTGGATAACAAAATCCTAAAAAGTCAGACTTACTTATCTTTGTAAACATCATTATTTGTAAGTCTTTGTAAGACAGATTTGCAAACTGCTACTTGTTGGCAGTTGTGACTCAGTCATCTCCCTGCAAATTAAGTAAACTTAATTTCCATTGCTAAAAGTTGCGTATGTTGGAATCCCACCATTTATTTCACAAAGATGTTTGCAAAAAGCTACCTCACTGTGTTAGTCACATGTTAACAAACTATGTAATTACAGAAATCATTTTAATGAGAAAAATGACAAGATGTCTTGCTACCGTTCACTAGTAAGGACACTGGATAACTTTATATTTGATAAAGATAGCTCAGAAAGAATTATTCAAACCATTTTTTAATTTTGGAATATTACTGGAAAAAGTAGCTTATCAGAGCTATGAAAACAGATTATAAACCTCATGTATGACACTAACATACCAAATATATTACATTCAAAGTGATTTCAATCTACTCAAATTTATATTCCTATAAAAGTAATTTTTGTACCCAATAAAATACTACATATTTTACTTAATCTTTCAACTAAATTCGTCACAGCTCTCTGTAACATGGATGTGTACTGATTCTGGACAGATTAATCAGTTTGTCAAAGCTCACCAAAATGCATCATTTCTGAATCTCTGAAATCTTTAATTAAAGTTGAAGGGATTATAGTTGGACAAAAAAATAAGACAAGGTAGATTTGGAGTGTCCTTGCTATCTTTAAGAATAAAACAGATAACCATCTCTCCTTGCTTGCCTGAAGAAAGGAGTTAGGTGTCTTTTTGTCATGAATCCTCCCCATCTCTCCATTACCATCAACGTTTACCTACAGGAGGGGTGCTGTAAAGCCTTACACAAGAAATAGTGAACCTAATTAACCACAAAGCGTTATCTAATTTTTCTGGTACTCCCATTAATAATCGCTCAACACTATCTACTTTCTTCCTAACATCTCTTAGCCTTGTCAGCTCATTAGATCGTTTAGTTGCTTAAGAATAAAAAGTAATTATTATTTAATTACCATTACTAAATAACCAAAATTGAAACTATCTAGGAAGGTGATGCTACGGAAACTATCTACAGGCTCACGAGTTGGGTACTCTGAGATTAAGTTCCTTAAAGTCCAACGGCAGCGGCCTTTCCCTAGTCTCCCAAAGTTCCCCCGACTGATTTACCTGGACGCTGTTCTGAAAGCTTGAGGACTTATTTAGGAAAACGTATTAACTGAAAAGAGGGCTGAATCAATTTGCTGTGTCTCCTGAACAAAAAAAAAGCAACATTCACCCAGAATTTAGTGAGTGGTTACTAAGTACGAGGCCCTAGGAGGTCTCCTAACTCTTCTGACAGGCACAGGGCACCCTACACTTCTAAAAGGCGAGAAATTCAGTGAGCAGCTATCAAGGCGGGCCGCGGCAGCAGGGACGCCACCGTAAGGTCCAACAGACTCCAGGCCGGCTCAGTGGCCCCCGAGCCTTAAAAGGCGCCCCCTGTGGGAAGCCCTCGGCTTCGCCCCCAAGAGCCGTCACCGCGGCCAACACCTGCAGGCCGCGCCTCCACGGGAAGGATACGCTCCAGGTAGTAGGCGCCCTCGGCGGCCACCGCGTCCGCCGCGTCCCCGGCTGCCGTCAAACCCATGCCCAGAGCTTCTTCCAGAACGCGCAGAGCGGAGCTGGCCATCCCTTGCTCAGCAGCCATCTGTGGCGCTCCGAGCCCCCGCCCTGAGCGGGCCCACCGCAGTCCCTGAGGGCAACCGCGACGACGCTTCCCGACTGCCGCACGCAGCTCTCGCGAGATCCCGGCGCTTCCTCGCCTCCTCCCTCGGGACCAGTCCCGGGCATGGAAGAGCTGCCCCGGAGTCCTAGGCTCTGGTGCCCTCTCCGTTTCCACGGTTAGTTACCCTGACAACCTCGTTGCCTAGTTACCCTGAAACCTTGGGACTCAGCTCCTGGAATGCACAGCATGCAAGAAACAGTTGGCTTGGATCACATCTTCTGACAGAGGCAGCTTGGTTTCCTTTCGTTTTGGCCTTATCATTTCTTTCTCACTTCAATTCTTCCCTAAATTGCCTTTCTAGTGGTTCTTATATGCCTGTTGTCAGTCCTTGAATTTTAAATGTTTGTAGAGCCCCAAGTGTTTTTCCCCAGGGAAAACTACTAGAAAAGAGGGATATGTTCAGTGCCTAGAGGGGGAAAAAAAGAAAGAAATGGAAAAAAAAAAGTTCTTGAAATAATAATTGAGAGACTGACTCAGGGGAGCTATCAGACACTTTTCAGACCCTTAGCAACAAAGAACTAGAGTGGTCACCTTAGTTAATATCTTTCTTTTGATCTTTAATGTATTTATCTGGACATCTGTTGACTTTGATGTCATACACTGGGACTTGGAATAGTCTTTGTAGCACTGATTCCTGCCTAGGTAAAGCCACTTTCATAAAAATTTTGAGCTACGAATGGCCCTCATGTAATGTATATAGCTGATATTTGCCCAATCATGCGTAGTCCTATTGCCATGACAGGATCTTCCTCAGATTTATGTTTTGTATGTATCAGAAGCATCACCAAGGCCCTTTTACTTGAAAACTCTTTTTCATTCTACATTTCTTGATGAAAACTGGATGCCAAACAATGACTCTATGAACACTCTCATTTATTACTAAAAAGTAGTGGTGACCTCCTAAAGAGGTGGTTGAAAGCCTGGATGCTGGAGCCAGAGGTGGCATTCAGAGCCTGGTTCCACCACTTGCTAGCTATGAAACCTTGGGAAAACTACTTAATGCCTCTAGGCCTCAGTTTCCTCATTTGTAAATAGAGGTAATATATTACCTACCTCAAGGTGTTACAAGGGGTAAAACAACAAAAAATGTTAAGAACCTACCAGGCACGTAGAAGGCACTAAGAAATGTTAGGCATTATTTCTATTAAATTCAATTGTTTGATTTTGTTTTGTTTTTTATAATAATCAAGGGTCATAATTAGACATAATAGTTGGAGAATTCTTTCTTGTACATATTCTTTTACTAGCTTCCTTTTTTTTTTTTTTTTTTTTTTTTGAGACAGAGTCTCACTCTCTCACCCGGGCTAGAGTGAGTGCCGTGGCATCAGCCTAGCTCACAACAACCTCATACTCCTGGGCTCAAGCGATCCTTCTGCCTCAGCCTCCCGAGTACCTGGGATTACAGGCATGCGCCACCATGCCCGGCTAATTTTTTTTTTCTATATATTTTTAGTTGGCCAATTAATTTCTTTCTATTTTTAGTAGAGACGGGGTCTCTCTCTTGCTCAGGCTGGTTTCGAACTCCTGACCTTGAGGGATCCACCCGCCTTGGCCTCCCAGAGTGCTAGGATTACAGGCGTGAGCCACCGCGCCCGGCCATATTCTTTTACTGCTTACTTTTTGTCGTTGACTTTTCACATCAAACATATCCTGAGTACTCATTAAATGCAAGGAACAATTATAGCAGGCTGAAAATGCAGAAGAATTCTGCAATTGAGGAATCTGCTGCTTTTAAAGAAAATCTGACATAAAAATTTGACGTAAAGGAGACTTTATGTCATTCCTGGATATTGTTTCCTGTAAAACCAGCCTTGAGAAATGACCTGGGTAAGGAATGGTAGGGTCCTTACATTTTTGGCATACTCAGCAAGACATATGTGTAAGCATGAAAGAATCATGGAGGAGAGTGTCTTGGAACAATTAATGTTTACTTCAACTTTTTTGTTTGTTACAATGGCTCATCTTTTCCTTAATTTTTAGACATAACATAGTATGTCATCTTCTGCAGACAGTTTTGTCTCCTGGCTCCTCTGTATGACCTTAATTAACTTGAGCTCTCTGAGCTTAATTTTCTGCTCTCTAAACCAGAGATTTTAATGCCTATTTTACCAAAACATAAAGAGTAAGTGAAAGGAAACATGAAAAAGCACTTATCATAATGTCTAGTCTATCAGGTGTTTTCAATAAATAATCGTTAATAAAATTTTCTTAAAATATTGAGTGACTATACTAAACCCAAATTGAGTATAATATTTGTAAAAAACTTACAATATGTAGGATCATTTTTAAGATAAAACTTAAATATTTTTTAAATATTTAGCACTTTAAAAAGGAAAAGATTTTAATAGAGTCCTGAAAAATATGAATAAGTTATAGCTAGTATCCACTGGTTAAGGTAGAGGAGAAGAGGGAAAGATTCTTGTCAAAAGAGCTCAAAAGAAATCTTTATTATGACTCAAAGAAGTATCATTAACTATGGTCCTCAAATCTAAAAAATTGTAAGTCTAATTCTATAAAGTTTCTAAATAACCAGAGTTTGAATTCAGAGTTACCAGTTTGATTATATTCATTTCATGAATTTCAAATTTAAGAAGTCATCCAAGATATTTGTGGCTCAACTACAATTGGAAACACATTTCACAGGGACCTAAGCTGCAGTGCTTTTAAAAATTCAAATTAGAAGCAACTTTAACATTTTGTTTTGTAAACCTTTTGGTCTCTACAACACATGAGCAATATTCTTAAAAGCAATGAAATAAAAGCAGAAATAATCTTAACAAATATAAGCAGAACCAGCAATTGCCTTCAAATAAAAACAGGATACAACCTTTTATGGGGATTGCTGATATCTTAAAACTCCTGTGACTTTGCGAGGAATAAGTTTGAAAATACACATATTACATTAGAATTGGTATTCTATTAATTGCTGGTTTAATTAAAAAGTGATGTGGAAGCCTTATGAAGAGAAAACACAAAATCTTCAGTTCACAGTAGTGGTTTGAGTTATAATGCATTCCCATCCTATAGTATTTCCTTTTTAATATATTTTATAAATTTCCTTGAAGTAGAAAAAAAAAAAGAAAAGAAAGTGCCTTATTTTTGATGAATGAACAGCAAATTGTCTACTTTCCCTTTAAATGTGTTCCTCAAAGAGGTAAATAAAAAAAACCAAGAAGACCGTAAAATGAAACAACCATCACAAAGGACAACAAATTTTATCTCCTCCCAGCCTAATTGCTCCCTTTGTGTAAAAGTGAAATTATTTTTAAAAGCAAAATCAGAATGGAATCTGATAATGGATGTACTCTTTGCTTTTGTAGTTTCAAAGCAGAAAATAATCACAGGCAAAAATATAGTAAGGTACTATTCAATTTTAAGAAGTTAGGAGCATTCATTTGCTACAGATAGAGCTCAAATCACTTACTGATGCATCTTTTTATAAAAGTAGCTATCTTGTTTTCTTTCAAAACTTCACAGTAAGTGGTAACCAATTTTAGAATTTCTGAATCCATAAAAGTAGTGGTAATTGACTGTAGTGGAAAATTATCATTCAGCCATACAGAGTATAGTTTTCCTTTCCCACTAACTACGATTTGAAAATACATTTCTCCAGTGTTCTGAGCCCATGGGGTTCAAACACTGTCAATCCTCTGTCTCTGGTGAGGAATATATAACCCAGGTTTAACCCAAAAAGAACATCTCATTTCTCTTGGCTATAGTGATCAGTTCTGGGGCTGACATGTGTCCGAAAAGAAGCCAATTAGATTTAGTAGGAATTTGTTGGGAATTTTGGGAAAGAGACTCTTACTCTGTCCCTTGGGACTTAAGATCTGGAGTTGCTACAGCCCCCTTGCCAATATGAAGAAAATTTCTAATTAAGAATTGGGTCAACATGGAAGGCCTGAGTGGGAAAAAAGAGAAAATTAGGCCCAGAAATATCGCTTAAACCTCTAGTGTACACACATATATGTCTTTACTTTGTCGTCTGAGAGGGCCCTGAAGCAACCACACCCCCATTACAATGAACACTCCAGATCATGAGATTTTTAATACCGTTAATAGAGGGAATGATGGCTCTTTGAAAAAATGGCTGATTTAGGGCTGGGCTGGGAATTTGCAAAATGACCCTGGGCAATCTTATAGTGCCAGGAAATAAAAAACAAAAAGTACCCCTCACTAAAATTCTCACAATGATGGAGGTACATAAAACAGACATAGAGACAACTGAATTAGCTCCCAATGGACAAAGCTAGGATAATTTGAGCAACACAATTAATAAAGTAGTGCTGATTTATAACTCAAAGTATAAAATAAATATCTATGTGTCCATACTGATATAGATAAATGAAGAATGAACAAATCTGCGAAGAATAATTCCAAATGATTTATGTAAATATTCCACATTCCAGGAAATGAAACACAGTTGCCCACTCTTTCAGTGTGGGCTACATGTATTCATAGATATTTATTTTATACTTTGAGTTATAATTCAGTACTACTTTATTAATTTTGTTAATCTAATTATCCTAGCTTTGTCCATTGGGAGCTAGTGCAGTTGGCTCTGTGTCCCTTTAATATGCCTCCACCATCTTCCAAAGAGCACAGTGTGGAAAGGAGGAGAAAGCCCAACTTTTCAGTGGAGAAAGTTGGTAAACACTAGCTTAGCCAGGTGATCAAGATTAACCTCAACAGTCATAAGTTGTGTTGATGGCATGTGCCCTTAGTATGATGTGATGAAAATGGTACTTGGTCTCTGTTGTCTTACTCCCCAAAACTCATAACCCCAGACTGATCATGAGAAAACATCAGACAAACTTCAGTTCAGGTATACTCTACAACACGCATTACCAGTACTTCTCAAAACTGTCATTGTCATCAAAACAAGGAAAGCGTGAGAAGTGCCTGAAGAGGCATGCTAACTGAATATAATGTGGGATCTTAGCGAAAAATGGACGTTACATAAAAACTAAGGATATGTGAATAAAGTATGCACTTTACTAATAATGTGCCAATACTCCCTCATTAGATGTGACAAAGGTACCATATTAATGTATGATGTTAATAATAGGGAAAACTAGATATTAGTGTATGAGAACTTTCTATACTATCTTTGCAACTCCTTGGTAAATATAAAACTATTTTAAAATAAAAACTTTATTTTTTAAAAAATTACTCGAACCTTGATTCTAGCATTGCCTTAAACAAGACTACCTTATCCCTTGACCTTTCTTTTTTTTTTTTTTTGAAACAATAAATTCCTGTTGCTTAAGTTGGTTTCTGTTAGGCTTTCTTTCACTTGCAATTCCACAAAACCTACCTGATAAATTGACTGTGTATGAGATTTCTATTATTTCCATACTATCCAAAGATATATTTTACAGCTAAGGGTTTTTCCTAAAAATATCTGATATACAGGATGTCCGCAAGTCATCATACATAGGAAAAATGGAAAATTGTAGCTAAATGTACCTTTATTTACAAAATATTCATTACAGCATTTTACAGATATTTTCTTTGTGTGGAGACTTTCGGGACACCCTGTGTAACAACATGGTATTTGGCACTTAAAAATTTGTTGAGGGGGTAGACCTCATGTTAAAGCATTCTTACCACACACACAAAAGTCTGATACAATGTACCTTTCTCCTTTTAGACCTGAAAGTGTTTTCCTGCCCACAAAGATGGGAAAAATATAGTTTATTTTCACTCATTGGAGAAAACTGAATGGGCTACTTTAGAAGTCCAGCACCCTCCTCTATCTTGTCCACTAGTTAGGCACTCCCCTATCTATAGACTGGGAAAAGAAAGATTAAAAAAAGTGGTAAAGAGAACAATGGCAGTGACTGGAAGGAGAAAAGAATTGTGCAGAGAGCAGTAGCAGGTTGGAGGTAGGATTTGGAAAAAAGATCTACTTGTTAGATAGAAGAATGAAGTCTGACTTAGGAGAGCATCATGACAACTCCGGCAGTGACTATCTAACACACATCTAATGGCCACTTCAAGCAGTGGAGACTTGCCTATGGATATTCCACTGGTCAATAAATACACAGTGGTATGTACAGCAATTTCCAAGTTAGCCTTGTTTGATGGAGCTGCCTTTAGCCACTGCAAATTCTCCAAATCCCCAATTATCACATCCCATATTTGGATCAACAGAGCAGATTTATCTAAAATATGTTATCATCCCTGATTGACACCACTTAGCATGTCCACAATTATCCATACCACCAGAAAGAAAGACGAAAGAGAGAAAAGGAAAACAAGGAAAGTGAGACAGACAGGGAGGAAGAGAGGAAGGGAGGATGAAAAAAGAACCTTTTCTCTAAGACATATAATGCAGTACTCAATTCTTTTGAGACAATGGAAAGCAAAGTTTGAATTTTTCCCTTTTTAAAAAATAACTTTTTTTAGTTCTATGCCTTTCCCCAGGTGAAAAAACAGGTTTGGTAGTGAATAGGCTAGTTAGTACATTGTATCCAGGCTGGTCAGTTCCTGAAACTGTTGGGATAGATAGTGGGTTGTGTCTCAAAGAATTTATCAAAGTCAGAGGCCCATAAATTGAGTGTCCAGGGACAAAGCACAGAACCACACAAGTCACAGATTCAGGGAAAAGGAGAGTAATGGATGAAGTGGGTAATAGACAAAAATCCAAGTGAAATGTATGAGTCAGATTTTAATTACTGTAATAAAAAGTGTTGTACTTTTTAGGATAAGGTAGTTCTTCAGTTGCTTCTTCTGTACTTGATTTAAGCCCTACTTTTAATCTAAATTACTTCTTTGGTATTAATCCATTGAGTTAAAGCCTAGATGCATCCTTCTTCAACCTGACACCCTGATTTTTAGGACTTTCATATTTTATAAGTTCTTATCAATAATTTTATACATTAATTGGGCACAAGAAGATCCTGCTAAAGTTTTGGTAAAATCTTTAGGTGAAAAATAATCTGTGTTTACAAGAATAACCTAGAAACTTTAGAGACAATAATTGCTGATGACAGACTAGAGCAGGAGAGAAGTTTCCTTAAGCAAGAATGGCACAATTATGCTGACAATTATGAAGGCTCAAATTTTCCATTCTTTAAGAACAAACCATGAAAACCGACATTCTATCAATATTCCCAAACATTACTCTTGCATTTACAGCAGAATGTTATTTTAAGATTTTTTAATAGCTGTAATATCCAGACAAAGTTTACTTATGCAAATCTGCTCATTCATTACCATTTATTCATATTTACCTACTTTAAGCAGTCAATGCCTTGGAATCATTGTTTTTGCATAGAAACATTTGAAACATTAAAAAAAGAAATAGAACATAGGATATTCCGATGAGTGAATTTAGCAGCCAGAGAACACTTGAGTAGGGACCATTGTTCCCTGAGACTGAGGAAATTCAAAATTATTGCAAGATGGTCAAGAATTTTTAATAAACATTCCAGAAAGTCTAATGGCTACTAGATTGCAAACTTGAATTTAGGGGGAAATAAATGTTCCATTTTCTAAGAAAGCTTCAGTCGTAAAAAACTGACTCTTTTAAATAAGATTATTCACAATTTTGGCTTCTGAGTGTAAAAAGTAATCTGGAAAGTATTTCTGAAAAATCTTTCTCCATGACTTTACAACTGTGGAGACCACTGAGCCAATTGCTCACTACCACCCAAAGCACTCACAGCCACTGTTAACCCATACACCATTACCCCTGGTCTTTGGTGATACCACCCACATGAAGGCATCTACTCCTTGGAGTGGTGAACTGAGCACAAGATAGAGATCTACATTAGGAGCAATTTCTTGAAATTTCATGATCTTTGTTTATTTTCCACTACCGAGAATAAGAACCATGACAGCTAATGTCTTTTCAAAGATATTCTGCTTTAAAGTATGTTTAGTAGACTACCAACTCTGTAAAGAAAAATAATACATATGTTTGTACAGCCCTTTGTATTTTTTCCTAAAATGCATTTTAGACATTGGTCCATGTTAGTAGAGAAATGGCACATGCTTTTTAGTGGCTATATATTAATAGTACTCCTTTATGTAGATATATTGTAATTTATTTAAGCAGACTTTAGGCCATTTTTCTGGTTTTATTTAAACCTTGGCACTCCACCAAAGCTGAGAGTGAGAACAATCATCTTTCCTTCTTTCTAACCCAAGCTGACCCAAGTCGAAGGGTCAGTAATGTAATGTATACTTTCCAAAAAATGCTCCTCCTCTTATTTTCTATCACTGGAATTCCTTAAGCCAATTCATTGTTGACTATTGTATGGGATCTTCTCCTGCACACACAATAAAATATTTAACATGCAGAGTTTTATAATTAGATTATGTTTTAAAATGTTAAAAAATTAAATGTAATATAAAGGTTCAGAGAGAATTCTTAAATACTCTCTTCTAGAAAAATTTGTCCTCTTATTGTTTTCTTACTGTTAGTATTCATGGATGAACTTCTCTTCAAAGTAACAAATAATGATTACCTTTAAAAAAGATAACAGGTTGTAATGATTGACCAACTTTAATTAACAAAAATGCCAAAATTATTTACATATTTAGCAGAACACTTTTTGTACTATTCTTTGGAACAATAATGAAACTGCAAAATTGTGGTAAGGGAAGACATAGATCTTCTCGACATCACCTTTCTGAATCCACCGTTAGATCACTGAAAGTTAGCATGTCAATGAGTGGACCTGTGACTTTTCTTTCTTCATAATTTTTCTTGCTTCACAGTCACAATCTGCAGGATGTCTGGTCTAAATCAGTAGGTGCAGCTAAAAGTGAGTATCAACAGTCAAGTGGGAATTATATATACATGGATATTACTACAAGCCATGTTTAGGTACTATACATGGGCCTCATCCCAAAATTAATAAGAATTCTACTAAAGGATTTATATAAGAGAAAAAATGGCCATATATTGGGGATCTTAACATTTTAAAAAATCTATTTGTAACTTACATTTTTAATTAAAAATATAATTATGCATAAGTGTGTATACGTATGTATGTGATTATGTGTTTATCACATGCAGTCTTTTTCATTTCTTTTTTATTTGCCTCATCCTTCCCCATCTTCTCATCCTTTCCCCCACATTAGCTCACTCCCTCCCAGGTTACTTATTTTGAAAATATGATACATGTTCTTCTATATTTTTCTCCATGCTCATTTGCAGCCCACCATGGCACCTAGGCATCACTTCATGTTCTTGCTGAGTGTACTAAATTGCAAGGTTGATCAGTTTTCTGATACTGAGCAGATTCTCTTGCTATATACATAACAAAGTAGGAGCCCACAATGTGACTACCTACCACAACTTGACTACCTACTGGGTAACTCCTTGGTCCCAAGGGGAGGACTGGCTTATTTTCTGCATGCCACAATATTTTTTGCTTGCTCAAAAAGTTCAGGGGTCTTAGTTCTATTTTTCCATTTTATAATGCAAGCATCTGTTTGTGCAGGTGCCATATGGCTTTCATGTCACCTCTGTAAAACTCAGGGACAAAAGAAACTATTACAAATGTGACAATGCCCGTGCTGTTTCCTGTGCCATGAGTAACAAAGCTCTCAGTTTTTGTTCTAGGAGTTTCATGTCTTCTATCAGCATCTATGGAACACAAGCAGGCTAACTTGTTAGTTTGCAAGTAAAACCTCAGACCCTTCACAGTTCTTGACACTCATATAATCCAGTATGCATATTCAAATATTAATATAAACAAAAGGCTTTTTTGGCTGTTGTATGTCTTACAAAAATGGGATGACGTTATATTTTCTCCTCTTGCTTTTCTTACCCAAAAATACCATATAGAAAATTTTCCAAGTCAACTTGCATTAATGAAGTTCAGTTTTAGTAGATGTATTTTATTCTTTGATGTATATATAAAACAGAATTTATTTCCTTTTTGCCATGTCATGCCACCATGAGCACTATTGCAATAAAATATATGTATGTGTAATCTTAATTAATGGTGTTTTAATTTCTATGGTATAGATTTGTGGAATTGCAGAAGAACTGGGTCAAAGGATATATTTATTTTTAATTCCAATAGCTATCGCCAGATTCCTTTCCCAAAAGTCCTATAAAACCTTCTCATTTATATGTATAGCTTTCACTTTAATTTCTGATTCTATACTGGGGATAACATAACATCTCAGTATTACTTTAATTTTCATTCTTTAACAAATAGTGAATTAATACAATATCTTTTTATGTTTGTTGGCATTTCAATTTGCAATATTATAAAGTGTCAGAGGTGAGAGATAGGGATCCAGTTTCATTTTTCTGCATGTAGCTATCCAGTTTTCCCAGACCGCCCTGAACACGCCCGATCTCATCTGCCACACAATTTGTACCTGAAACTGAACTGCTAGATTTATCCCCAAAACTGAGTGTCTAGCTTGTTTATTCCCCTTTTGTCCAGACCTGGCATTGTTTCTTTAAAAACCCTTTCTTGACCACCCCACTTAAATTGCTATCCTAAGTAATCTCTTACTCTTCTTTATCTTATTCCTAGAATTTAAATAAATCTCTAAAATTATACATTTGCTTAATTATTCATTTTCTGCTTCCTCCAAATCATATGTAATATTATATATGTAATATTTTATAAATAATGCAGACTTCAAATTGCCTAGATTATTTATTGTATTTGAAAAGTAGATATATGATTTGCTAATGTATTGGGTGTGATGTGAAAAAAATAGTAACCTAGTTACCTAAGCAACCAGAAGGATAAAAGGATGAACAACTCAAGCAAATCAGCAAGAAAAATTCAAACAACCCCATTAAAAAGTGGACAAAAGACATGAACAGAAACTGTTCAAAAGAAGACAGACAAATGGCTAAGAAACATGAAAAAATGCTCAACATCTCTAATTATCAGGGAAATACAAATAAAAATCACAATGAGATATCACTTAACACCAGGGAGAATGGCTTTTATCAAAAAGTCTCAAAACAACAAATGCTGGCATGGATGCAGAGAGATAGGAACACTCCTACACTGTTGGTGGGACTGCAAACTAGTACATCCTCTATGGAAAGTAGTATGGAGACACCTCAAAGAGCTAAAAGTAGAGCTACTATTTGATCCAGCAATCCCACTACTAGGTATTTACCCAAAGGAAAAAAAGACATTCTAAGAAAAAGACACCTGCACTCAAATGTTTATAGCAGCACATTTACAATTACAAAGATGTGGAAACAACCCAGTGTCCATCAATACATGAGTGGATTAATAAAATATAGTATATGCATACCATGAAGTACTACTCAGCCATAAAAATGGTGAACTAATACCTCTTGCATTAACCTAGATGGAACTGGACACACTTCTTCTAAGTGACGTATCACCAGAATGGAAAAACAAACACTACGTGTACTCATCATTAAATTGGAACTAATCAATCAACACTTATGCGCACATATAGAAATAACATTCATTGGAAATCAAGCAGGTGGGGGGAGGGGATGGTAAATTGACACCTAACAGGTACAATACATACTATCTGGGGGATGGACACACTTATAACTTTGACTCAAACAGTATAAAAGCAATTTATGTTTGTTCCCCCATAATATTCTGAAATTAAAAAAAACAATGACCACTATGTGAGATGTGGAAGACTCTGGTAGTAGAAGGTTTGGGGTGGGAGGAGACCATGAGTTTTATTT
Organism: Lepilemur ruficaudatus; assembly: GCA_963574885.1. NCBI lineage: Eukaryota > Metazoa > Chordata > Mammalia > Primates > Lepilemuridae > Lepilemur > Lepilemur ruficaudatus. Next base: position 37,337 of record CAUYRT010065908.1, read on the forward strand.
TGGGAATAAAATGCTTGAGATGTCTCTTGGATGCCACCAGTAAAAGTTTAGCAGTGGAATGGAGATATAAATTTGGGAGTTATCAACATGTAAATGGTATTTAAAGCCATGAGGCTGAAAGAATCTCATCCATTCTCCAGTATTAATACTTCAGAAGAGTATGGTGGTAAACGTGTATATATTTGTATATAACACACATTATATATACACTTATATAACAAATATATATGCAAATATACATATACTATACACACACACACTCTCTCACATACTCCCACACACACACTATGCAAGGACTGTCTGGGAAGTATGCAACCATGTAATATGTTCTCATTATATTACTATGTTAACAATGGGTTGATACTTTCTGGACAGCCCTCATATATACACTAAATATGCACATATATTTATATGCAATAAATATATACATACTATATGCATATTTTATCTCTCCCTATCTCTCTGTCATTCTCTCTATATATGTATACACACACACACACACACACACACACACACACACACACATTTATTCCTGAAAACTCCAGCTTGCTTACCTCACTGGTCCTTCAGCAGATTGGTGAACTTATTTTCTCTGAGGTTTAAACTTCCACTTTATTTTTTAATTTAATTTTTTTTACTGATACATAGTATTTGTGCATATTTATGGGGTAGATGTGATATTTTGTTACATTCATAGAATGTGTAATGATAAAGTCAGAGTATTTAGTGCATCCATATTTAGATCTTCAGTTTCTCTAGTTCCTCCCAGAATTCTTAAAGAGCTAGTTCCCCAAGTAATTTCCTAATCCCCAACAGTAGTTTTGCTTTCTTGAATAGAAGCCTGACTAATTTGTCCATCCTCTTAGACATCCATATTGAAAGTATGTTTCTCTATTAGTTTCTATCACAACTGCCTGATCATTTTTACAGCACTAATATAATTTTAAAATTATTTCTATATTTAGTCATTTTCTTGTCTCACCCACAAAATTCTAAACTCTATGAGGATAAGATCTTATCAGTATTGTTTTTCCATTGCATTCCCAGGGCTTGATATGTATGTAGTAAACCTCAATAAATATATAAATTTATTGAATGCATCATTTGGAAATTAGATGTCAAATAAATAAGTGTATAAAAGAGTTAGGTGATATCTCATTGTGATTTTGATTTGCATTTCCCTAATGATTAGAGATATTGAGCATTTTTTTATGTGTTTGCTAGTCCACTATCTCCACGTCTATTCAACATAGTGCTGAAAGTCCTTGCCAGAGCAATCAGACAAGAGAGGGGGATCAAGGGTGTCCAAATGGGGGCAGAAGAGATCAAACTCTCACTCTTTGCTGACGATATGATATTATATCTAGAAAACCCCAAGGATTCAACCAAGAGGCTCCTGGAATTGATAAATGAATTCAGTAAAGTCTCAGGATACAAAATTAATGCGCACGAATCAGTGGCATTCCTATATGCCAATAACAGTCAAGCCAAAATCAAATCCCTCCTTTAAGAAGAACATTTTTGGGTTTTGATTTGTCTATTTATTTCAGTATTTTATTTAGTATATTTAGTTTATTTACATTTAACACAATTTCCTCTGTAGTTGGATTTCGTGTATGTGACCAAAAATATGCGTAACATAAAATTTACTATCACATCAATTTCCAAGTGTACAAGTTGACAACCATATGCACATTTTTGTGCACCAGATCTCCAGAAGTCCCCTCTCGCATCGTGTGTGACTGAAACTCTATACACATCAAACAACATTTCCCCACTTCCTCCTGCCTCCATCCTTTGGCAACCACCATTCTACTTCCTGATTTCATGAGTCTGACTACTTTAAATATAGTGGAATCATGCAGTATTTGCCTTTTTGTGACTTGCCTATTTCACTTAGCATAATGTCCACAGGTTCATCTATGTCACAAAAGACAGGATTTTCTTCATTAAGGATTAATAGTATTCTGTTGTATGTATATATCACATTTTCTTTATCCACTCATCTACTAATGGACTTTTATGTTTTTTTCATGTACTGGCTATTGTGAGTAATGATGCAATAAACATGGGAATGCAGATATCTTTTCAAAACCCTGATTTCAATTCTTTTAGATATATACCCAGAATTGGGATTGATGGATCATACGGTAGTTTTGTTTTTAAATTTTTTTTTCTTTATTGAATGACTGATGAACACTATGGTGTTTTTAAATTTTTTGAGAACGCTCCATACTCTTATCCATAGTGCTGCACCATTTTACATTTCCACCAATGGTGCACATGAATTCCAGTTCTTCCACATCCTTACCAATATTTGCTATTTTCCATTTTTTGGATAGTGGCTATCCTGACAGGTGTGAAGTATTATTTTATTGTGATTTTGACTGGCATTTCACTGATAGTTAGTGATGTTGAACATCTTTTCATATACCTATTGGTCACGTGTATGATTTTTTTTTGGAGAAATGTCTATTCAGATCCTTTGCCCATTTTTTAAATCAGATTATTTGTTTTGTTTCTTGCTATTGAAATGCATGAGTTCCTTTTATATTTTGAATATTAAACCCTTGTCAGATATACAGTCAGCAAATGTTTTCTCCCATTCTCTAAGTTGCCTTTTCATTTTGTTGATTGCTTACTTTGCAGCACAGAAGTTTTAAGTTTGATGTAGTTCCATTTGACTATTTTTGATTTTGTTGCTTGTGATTTTCATTGTATTCCCAGAGAAAAAATGGATAACATCATTACTGAGTGTATTTTTTTTTTTTTGCCAAATGTAATAGAATGTAGTCATGTACAGAAAAATTGAGAAATTTCCTTATTATTTATCCATCCCCTTTTCCTGTAATCTGGCCTTTTTGCTTTTGAAAATGATCATATGACCACATTGTATCTACCAAATGACTTATAAATAGAAATATTAGTTCCTTAAGATGTTATACTTATATGCTCTGAATAAAATGTGCCAACAAAAAGCATACACCATTACTAAAAATTCGTATTACATTTTTCTTCATTTTGGACTCTTAGAATAGTTTTTCAATTAGAGAAATAAATAATACCAGACAAAATTTATATTATGATACCTCAATTGATTATTTTAACTTTTTTTATTAAAAGGTAATCACAGGCTGGGTGTGGTGGTTCATGGCTGTAATCCTAGCACTCTGGGAGGCCGAGGTGGAAGGATCGTTTGAGCTCAGGAGTTCAAGACCAGCCTGAGCAAGAGCAAGACCCCATCTCTACTAAAAAAATAGAAAGAAATTAGCTGGACAACTGGAAACATATACAGAAAAAATTAGCCAGGCATGGTGGTGCATGCCCATAATCCCAGCTACTTGGAAGGCTGAGGCAGTAGAATTGCCTGAGTCCAGGAGTTTGAAGTTGCTGTGAGCTAGGCTGATGTCATGCACTCTAGCCTGGTCAACAGAGTGAGTCTCTGTCTCAAGAACAAAACAAAACAAAACAAACAAACAAACAAAAAATCCAAAAAACAGATAATCACATGTTATCTATCTTCTTTAACAAATTTTCCATTTCTGTGTGAATGTGCACTTATGGGATGTTTGCATGCTCTCCTACTCATGGGTTTGTGTGTGCACTATTTACATATAAGCTTGCCTAGGCAAATGGTAGACAAAATGTGAATGTGAATAAATCAAATGTTATTAATAAGGTTTTTGAGAAGGAGGACTCCAAAATGCTGAAGGTCCCATTTGGCCATTCTCATTTGGATATTACATATCTGGACATAGTGGTTTCTTTCTACCAGGTGACAGACTTTTAAGGAGGAAAAAGCATCACTTCAGTAATTTAAGGACAGCATGGACCTTAAAGTGTGAGTCATTTCATGCAGAATATCTGATAGGAGTGAAACAAGGTCACTATGGATCCTACAACTTTAAAAAGTCAATCTTAAAGACAATTTTGCCTTCTCAACCACTTTCTTGAATGCACACTTGACCTCCTTGTTCCTCAGACCGTAGACCAGAGGGTTCAGCATAGGGATGACCATGGTGTAGAACACAGATGCGATTTTGTCTATGTCCATAGAATGACTGGAGCTGGGCTGTAAGTACATAAAGATGACTGTTCCATAGAAGATAGAGACTGTAGTGAGGTGAGAAGCACAGGTGGACAAAGCCTTTTGGTATCCTGCAGATGAGTGCATTTTCAGAACGGTGATAAATATGAGCAGGTAGGAAATCAAGATAACAAGAAGAGCAAAAAAGATGTTGAAACTTGCCGCAAAAACAAGAATTAGCTCACTAACATGTCTGTCAGAGCAAGATAGGGCCAGGACTGCTGGAAGATCACAGAAAAAGTGATGGACCTGATTGGATGTACAGAAAGAGACACTGAATGTGTTTCTAATGTGGATGGAGGCATTCAGGAAACTGTAGACATAGGAGCCTGTGGCCAAACATGCACACACACTCGTCGTCATGGTGGTGGCGTAATGTAGAGGTTTGCACACTGCTGCGTAGCGGTCATAGGCCATTGATGCCAGGAGGAAATTTTCCACAGTGGCCAAGGCTACAAAAAAGAACATTTGAGCAGCACATGCTTTGTAGGAGATGAGCTTGTCTCCTATGAGGAGCCCAGCCATGACCTTGGGAGTGACAGCTGTAGAGTAGCAAAAGTCCACCAGAGACAGGTTACCAAGGAAAAAGTACATGGGAGTGTGGAGACGAGAGTCTAAGAGAATCAACAGGATCATCCCCAGGTTCCCAACCACATTGATGAGATAAATAAAAGTGAATATTATAAAGAGAGGGACCTGTAGTTCTGGGGCATCAGTTAGTCCTAGAAGGATAAACTCAGTCACTTCTGTGCTGTTCTCCATAGACAATATTTGTGAATCATGAGGTACCCTATAGCAACACAAAAGTAAAGGAACAAAATGATAAATGAAAAAAGAGATTTAGGTGAAATTAAAAAGTATAACTATACTGGGCATTATTTCATTATAGTAATAATTTATACTTCAGTATTCTCCAGCTCTAAAGTGTGGGCTTGACAATGATATTTAATGCATAAATTATCTATAGAGTTATACATTATTGAAGCTGAATGATCTTCACGAATCATCTCTCAACTTCTAAATTTTGTAAATTTATAAGCTAAGATGTAGAAAATGTAGTCTTAATTAAGATGACGTGTCTGCAATGGATATAGCTGTCAATTCAGTTTTCCTGAGCCTAGTAAATGCTTATACTTTCTTGTTGCTCATGTGCCAGGAACTATTTAGACAATTTACATGGATATTTATTTATTCCTCTTAACAACCCTATGGGATTTACTAGTTGTTACCTCCTTTTAACTTATGAAGCACAGAGATTCATTAATGTATTTAAGTTTAAAAAATTATTAGTGCCAAATTCAAGTTTTATGCCAAGGTAGAGTGGTTCCTGAGTCTATTGGTCTTAAATGAATTTAAATAAAATGGAATTTAACTCAATGTATAGTTACCATTGTCTCCACAGGTCCAAACTCAAGTGTTTGCGGTTTCCCAGTGAATTAACTCAGCAATATATGTGTAATAGATGACTTAGTGTAGCTGGGACAATAGGGGCATGTACAACCAGCAGAGCTAATGATGGGAAAGCACGGAATTGAGTGTAGAGCTTGGGCAGCAGGGAGACAGGCACATCAGCTCTACCGTGTACTACCTAAGATTCATTAGTCCTAATGCAACTACCTGAACCCAATTTTCTCCATCTACAAAATGAAAATATTAATGAGACCTTCCTCAAGACATTATTGTGAAAACTAAAGGAAATATTGCATAAAAACAATGATTAAAATGCTGAGTGTTTAGCATGATTAGTGTTAGGTATAATATTATTATTAGGATGGAATGATGGCCTATGTATTTGTTTGAGGAAGGTGGGTGGTAACATGCAGGCTCAGGTGTGGGTGAGTTCTGAAGTCTCACATCCTCTCTCTTTCATTTGCTTTTTCTCAAGCAATTGGCTCACTGAGATTTCCTGTGCCCTCCAGTGTTTCCCAGTCTGTCCTTTGCTGGCATGAGTGGCTATTCCAGTCTTTCCTTGGGAGCCATTCTTTTGCTTAATTTCTCCTTAAAAATCTATATTCTAGCGTGGGTTGAAAGAGTTCCTTTCTTTTTTTTTCCTTTATTAAAGTGTAATTTACATATCATGCCTTTACTCCATTTTAAGTGTACAATTAAATGGTTATTAGTAAATTTACCAGGTTGTACAGTTATTCACATAAATCAGTTTTAGAGGATTTCCTGCCCCCTATTGAGACCCCTGATTCCCATCCCCAAATACATTTCAAGCATGCCCCTCCCCTCCATTTCTTAGTCTCATTCTTTCTGTCACGACTGCCATCCCATAGTTGAATTGCTGAGATCAATGGTAAAAGCACTTAGTTTGTCACCCTCCTTTAGCTGGCAGATCTGTTTGGGGAGTGAACTCAATTTTTAAAATTTTTTATTTAAATAAATTCTTGTATAGGGACAGTGTTTTAAATCTTTGTATTTGAATTCTAGGCCTTGAGAGAGACATCTAATATCTGCTAATCATCATTCTCTACCATCACCCTAATTCTTTCACATCTTCACTTTACTAGGCTAACCCCAAAAGTTATGGTGTTTTCCAACCTTTGACACTCATTGCCACTTGTACAATTCTGTTTTATAGCCCATAATAAGACCTATACAGACAAATAATGTATGTGTATATGTATATGTATGTGTATTTTTTCATTTAATTCTCACAATAATATTGTAAGGTGGATAGTATTATTATTCTCATTTTATCATTTAGACATCTGATAATTTAAGAAGATATATAGAGCTCTAAAATTATATAGCCAGTATAAGGAAGACTAAAGAGACAAGATGCAAACACATCTGTGAACAAATCAAAAAAGCCTGTGCTTTTAGCCACCCTCACCGTCAGCATTTGTAGATATACTGGTAATAATTAGGGTGAAGTTATGATGGAGTATGGAACTTACTAATTCAGTTAATACTTCTGTAGTTTAAAGAATGGTTATTTGACATTCATTTTTTTTTTCTTTTTCTCCCTCACCCTCCAGTGAGAGGTCAAGAAGGTGCAATGAACACTTCATCAGAGCATCACCTTTCCTTTCTCTGTTGTTGTTGATCTTTTTTTAAGAAAGGAGCATCATGATGCTTCATAAGTATCACTAAGCTGTCTACTGATGGAAGTTTTGACATTTATGTCTAGCCTTAATTCATCATTTTAGAAAAATGTTCAACACATATATTTCTGTGCTGATATAACTTGTAATAGGTATAGCTGCCTCACTGCTTTTGCGTGAATTGCACTTCTCACTAAATGTGTACATGCAATAGAGAAGCTTACCTTGTTGTGGGAAAAAAAGCCAGTCAATCCTGAATTGTGAGTCTGAAATCAGAAATTCAGCCATGGAATGCCATCAGAGATATTCTCCATCAGGTACTGGTCAGAAGGTTTCAAGATCTGCAAGGCAAGTGAAGATGGAGAAACAAACACTCAGATGGAGTCAGAAACTTGAGTCCAAATCCTGAGTCCATCCTTAATTCTTGGAGGAGTCACTGGTCTTCTTATATATAAAATAAACAAAATTACCTCTCCTATGTAATTCACAGGATTGTGTCTATGAATAGAAAATGAGAGAAGTTCTATAAACACTTTGCTGAGGTGTTATCATTTAAAGTCAGTCAATACAATTTCCACCTAGGAGTGTTTTGTCTGGCCATGATTGTAGGCTCATAGCAAATCATCAGGTTACAGATGGGGAAATGGGCAGGCTGGCATATGTTAACAACTGTTACCATTCAGATGCACAAAAGACAGCAAGAGGGGCTCAGCACATGGTCTGGTTTCTCTAGAATTGTGTCACATTGAGTTATATTGGGATTTCAGAGGAGGATGCAGGGGAACCAATAGGAAGTATTGAGAGCTCTCTGGGGATGTTTCCCATGAGGGCCTCTAAACTCTCATCTACTTGTTCAAGAAAGAAGCAATCAATCTGCCTGTGGGGACCTAGCTGGATACGTTGACAGTGTACACATGATTTTATATTGTTGTTTTTCATTTTCTAATTAAAATATAATTTACAAAGAGTAATATCCATAGCTCTTAGTGTAAAGTTATAAGAGTCTGGTCAAATTTATATGGTCATGTAACCACTACTACAATCATAATATAAAAAAGCTCCATTATCTAAACAAAACCCCTGAGCTTTTTTTTCCCCAAGAATTGATTTTTTATTTTAAAATATTTAGTTGGCAAATAAATATTGCATATATTTAATGTGTACAATGCAGTGATTTGATATATGCATAATGATTAATAGATAATCACAATGATTATCACAATCGAATGAATGAATACATCCATTACCACCCATGCTATATGTTGGATTTCTAGTTCAGGTTGTAACTAAAAGTTTGTGTCTTCTGATAAACATCTTCCCATTTCCCCTACCCCACTCTCAGCCCCTGGAAACCACTTTTTGTTGTTTGTTTCTATGAGTTTGACTTTTTTAGATTTCACATATGAGATCATACAATACTAGTCTTTCTGTGTCTGGCTTATTTCATTTAGCATAAGGTCCTCCAGTTTCATTCATATTGTCACAAATGGCAGGATTTTTTCTCTTTCTAAGCCTGAATAATATATATATGCTACATAATATATACTATTAATAATACTTTATATATCACAACATATCATCACCATTGATGGACACTTAGGTAGTTATCATGTCTTGGCTATTGGGAATAACACTGCAATGAATGTGAGAGGGCAGATATCTCTTTGAGGTACTGATTTGATTTCTGCATTTTTACCCAGAAGAGGGATTGCTGGATCCTATGGTAGTTCTATTTTTTAATTTTTGAAGAACTTCCATACTGTTTTTTATAATGGCTGTACCAATTTACATTTCCACCAATAGTGTGCTAGGGTTCCCTTTTTTCCACGTCTTCACCAACAGTTATCTTTCATCTTTTTGATAAGATGGTCATTCTAACAGGTGTGAAGCGATATTTCTTTGCAGTTTTGGTTTGCATTACTCTGACGATTAGTGATATTGACACATTTTAAAGTACCTGTCTGCCACTTGTATGTTTTCTTTAGAGAAATGTCCATTTAGGTCTTTTGCCCATTTCTTAGTCAGACTGTTTGCTTTTTTGCTATTGAGTTGTATGAGTTACTTGTATATTATAGATACTAACCCTTTGTAGGATATATAGTTTGCAAATATTTTCTCTAATTTCATAGCTTGCCTTTTCATTTTGTTGGTTGTTTCTTTTGTTATGCAGCAGATATTTAGTTTGATATACTCTTATTTGTCTAATTTTGCTTTTGTTGCCTGTGCTTTTAGAGTTGTGTCCCAAAAGTCATTTCCAAGACCAATGTCAAGGAGATTTTCCCCTACATTTTCTTCTAGGAGTTGTGTGGTTTCACCTTATATTTAATTCTTAAATACATTTTGAGCTAATTTTGTAAGTGGTATAAGATGAGAGCCCAATATCATTCTTTTGCATGTGGATATACAGTTTTCCTAGCACCATTTACTGAAGAGACTGTGTCTTCTCACTATTGCATATTCTCGGTGCCCTCGTTGCATATTAGTTGACTGTATACACGTGGTTTACTTTTGGATTCTAGTCTGGGGCTCTGGACAGGCCGGCTGGTAGCGACCTTCATCACTTAGAAGTTTTTGGTAGGATCTTTAGGGTTTTCTATATATAAGAACTTGTCATCTGAAAACAGGGACAATTTAACTTCTTTCTTTTTAATTTAGATGTGTTTAATTTCTTTCCCTTGCCTAATTGCTCTGGCTAGAATTTCTGATACTATGTTGAATAGAAACGGCAAGAGCATACATCCTTGTCTTGTTCCTGATCTGAGAGAAAAAACTTTTAACTTTTCCCCATTGAATATGATGTTAGCTATGGGTTTGTCATGTACTGCTTTGATTGTATTGAGGTAAAATATTTCTATATCTAATTTGTTGAGATTTTTTATTATGAAAGAATGCTAAATTTTGTCAAATGCTTTTTATGAATCTATTGAGTTATCACATTGTTTTTGTTCTTTATTCTGTTAATGGAGTGTATCACATTTATTGATCTGTGTAGGCTGAACCGTCCTTGCATCTCAGGGATAAATTTCACTTCATTATGGTGTATGATCCTTTTAATGTATTGCTGAATTCATTTTAGTTACAAACATTTTGGTTACATATATTGCCTTTGCATTGCCCAAGCCAGAGCTACAAGCTCGCTCAACCCCCAGAGAGTGAGCTCCACACCCATTAGTTATGAATTTACTCATCCCTTTCACCTTCCTCCCATCTGCCTGGCACCCAGTGAATATTACTTCCAGGTGTACACCTAAATGTTAATCGGTTAGTACCAATTTGATGGTGAATGCATGTGGTGCTTGTTTATCCATTCTTGTGATACTTCACTTCAAAGTATGGGCTTTAGCTCCAACCAGGATAATACAAGATGTGCTAGTTAACCATTTTTAAAAATAATATATTAATTGTGGTTCTGGTTATATAACCATGCACATTTGACCAAATCCTTAGAAATACACACTAAAAGCGTGGACCCTACTGTTGGTAATTATACCTTAATTAGAAGATAAAAAAGCAACAATAAGCAATACAAAATCATGTGTGCATACTCAACATAGCCAGCTAAATTCCCCACAGCCCAGTTTAATTGCTCCTTTCACAGGGAAGTGTGATGGGGAGCTACAGAGGCCCTCATGTGGGGTGTCCCCTGAGGGCTTCATGTCTCTATAAACCCCTCCTGATTCTCTTGCATTAGCCTGTGAAATCCTAAGACTCCATGATAATCATTTTAAGAGACAAGAGTGTGTACTAGGCTGCTTTATTTTTCCAAATGCATACAAGCCTTCTCCAGACCTGAGATTTGCTAAGTCTGCAACCACTGCCAAGGAAATCACTTCAAGATTAAAATTATATCGAATGACCTTAAAATGATAACCCCTTAACCAATTGGTTTTATAGACCTTCCCTTATCTACTATTAACAGATGAAATTCTGTGAATTATGTAGGAGAGGTAATTTTATTGTGTTTATTTTACAAATAAAAAGGAGATAAGTGGCCCCTCCAAGTAAGACTTAATGGTGGATTCAGAACTCGAACCCAGGGGCTTAGATGCAGGGTAGTGTTTTTTCCTCCATCTTTCCTTGCCTTAAAGAGCTTGGAACTTTTTGACAACTACATGTGAGAAAGTGACTTTAAGAGCATTTATGCCTTATTCCATGACTGAATTTCTGATTTTAGACTCATTATTCAGGATTCTGTTCCAGCAGCAAGGTAAGTGTCTATATTCCATACACAATTTTAGTAAATAGGGTAATTCATGCAAAAGCAGTGGGACTACTATATATACTATACTATGCTCCTTGAGCACAGAAATATATGCTTTAACCATTTTTTTTCTAAAACAGTAAGTTGAAGCTGGGGTATAAATGTCAAAACTTCCATTAATAGGGAATTTAGTGACACTTATGAAGTATCATACTACTTCCCTAAAGAAGATGAACAAAAATTAAGATAGATAATGATCTGATTGAGTAGGTGGTAATTTTGTCTTATTCACTATCAGTTAAGCTCCCACTGGAGGTAAAACAAACAAAGTAACAAACAAATAAAAATAGCAGAAGTGTGATTAAGGTACTCAAATGGTGGTGGTGTTCACCAGGGATTCGGGGGTTGGGGGGTAGACCCACATCTGAGGGATGTGGTGAGCATTGTGGAGGGGAGGGGCATGCTTGAAATGTAGTTGGGGAAGGGAATTAGGGGTCTCAGTAGGGGAAAGGAAATCTTCTAAAACTGATGTATGGGAATAGCTGTACAACTTACTAAATTCACTAATAATCATTTAATTGTACACTTAAATGGAGTAATGGCATGGTATGTAAATTATACTTCAATAAAGTTCTCTAAAAAAATAACAGAAGTGTGAATTGACAGTTCTTTAAACTATAAAAAAATGAAATGAATTGACAAGAATCAAACTGCATTTTAACATTTTCCCAATAATCTCATCATTATTATTAGCACATCTAAACATACAGATAGTGAGGTAGCAAGAAGCAAAGACTTTGATTAGGATGAAACTGGGTTTCAATCTTAAATCTTGAATATTCTTGATACTAGTTGTGTAATTGTACAATATCACATAACTTTTCAAATCTCTAATTCCCGTAATGGTAAAACAAAAATAATAATGTTAACACATACCATACAAATACACACAAACACACACATACACACATTTATATGAAAAGCTTTTAGAATTAGTTGTAGAAAAAGATATATCCTAAAAGTGGTTATGTATGTTAAGGTTGGCAACCATAAGTATTACTTATGGTTATAAGTAACTTATAAGTATTATAAGTAATACTTATAAGCCAAACTTACAATCTGTAGTATGGAAAGATGGTAGGCAATAGTAGTTAGCAGAATATAAATGCCCTTTTTAATTTAATACACTATTCCTGAACAAGATCTGATTCAAATAATAATTTTACAGCATAGAGCTTGCCACCAAATAGATCTGCAGACTAAATGTAACCCACAAATGATGCATTTTAAACTCTAAATATCTGTATTCAACTAAAGGATGACAATAATAATAGAAAACTCTTTCAAGTCAAGCTACAATATAAATTTCAAGGAAGAAATTAAACAGAAGAATGGCTCATGTGGAATAGCCAGAGAAGCCAATCATATGGGTGGAATATAGAATTACTCGAGGGCACAGAAAATCTCCAATGTCCTAGTGTATGAGAAAAGACAAACTGAAGAGCGAGACTATATAACTTCAAAATTTACCCAAACATGAAGCCCTACACATTGCCGTCCCCCTTTATCAAACTAACATGGAGACCATGATTCTATCCCAGTAATACTCCTATAACTAGCACTCATCAGAATTTTATCCGTGATTTTTAAAATAATTGTTAAAATAATACCTTGAAGCAGGTCTCATTAATATTTTTATTTTTCAGATGCAATAAATGAGGTTTGGAAAAGTAAAGTTGGGACCAAGCCTACCTAGGTAGTAAACAGTAGGTCTGCTATACACCTTTCCCCAGAGCCCCAACTCTGAACCTGATGCTTTGTCTTCCCCCAGAATTTCCTTTGCAGGGTTGTGCATGCCCCCGCAGCTCCAGTTATGCTAAGATTTCTAATGTGCAAATGTCTGTCAGTTTCTTCACTGTGAAACCTTAGTCACTGACTTTGTACCAATGAAGACAATGAGTAATTACAAACTGCTTCAATTCAATTTGATTTATATCCAATTAAGACCATTGGACCTGAGAATCTGTCTCCTGGGCTCAAAGATTGGCTTGACAATTAATACCTGTGTAAATATAAATAAATTACTTAATATTATTTGCCTCAGAATTTAAATAAATGTAATACTAACCAAACTCAGTTAATATTGTTGAAAAGAACCAATAAATATACATGCAAATTTTCTAGAGCAGTTCCTGGTATGTGAGTAGCATAGAAGAATAAACTTTTTCTGGACTAGGGAAAACCAAATTAACAGATAAATTCATTCCAGATAAGTCATCTTGGACAAGTCATTAAATATTTTACATATTGGTTTATAAATTTATAAAGTTAAAACTTGGAAGATGATTTACAAAGATCCTCTAAATACAACAGATTATAACCCTAGATAATTAATACACTAAATATTGTTGTCAGGCCTATACTTTAGATCTATAGAATTTTAAAGTAAAGTTTTTTGCTATAATTAAATAATATATATGATATTTATATGATTCTAAATCTCTTTTTTGTTTATCATTCTAATCCTTTGTTTCTTATTGCTAAAGGACATCTCCTCATTCACAAATGACAGTGATGGAGAATTGTACAGAAGTAACACAGTTCATTCTTCTAGGAGTAACCGATGCCCCAGAACTTCAGGTCCTCCTCTTAATATTATTCACTCTCATTTACCTTGTAACTCTGATTGGGAACCTGGGGATGATGGTGTTGGTCTTGTTGGACTCTCATCTCCACACTCCCATGTACTTTTTCCTCAGTTGCTTGTCTCTGGCGGACTTTGGATACTCCTCAGCTGTCACTCCCAAGGTCATGGCTGGGCTCGTTATAGGAGATAAGCTCATCTCCTACAATGCATGTGCTACTCAAATGTTTTTTTTTGTAGCTTTTGCCACTGTGGAAAATTACCTGTTGGCGTCAATGGCCTATGACCGCTACGCGGCAGTGTGTAAACCACTGCATTACACCACCACCATGACAACGAGTGTGTGTGCTCATCTGGCCATAGGCTCCTACATCTGTGGTTTCCTAAATGCCTCCTTCCACACTGGGGACATATTCAGTCTCTCTTTCTGTAAGTCCAGCCTGGTCCATCACTTTTTCTGTGATGTTCCAGCAGTCATGGCTCTGTCTTGCTCTGATAGACATATTAGTGAGGTGGTTCTAGTTTTTATGTCAAGTTTTAATGTTGTTTTTGCTCTGCTGGCTATTTTGATCTCCTACATGTTCATATTTGTCACCATCTTAAATATGCACTCAGCTCAGGGATACCAGAAGGCTTTGTCGACCTGTGCTTCTCACCTCACTGCAATCTGCATCTTCTATGGGACAGTCATCTTCATGTACTTACAGCCCAGCTCCAGTCATTCCATGGACACAGACAAAATGGCATCTGTGTTCTATACCATGGTCATCCCCATGCTAAACCCTGTGGTCTACAGCCTGAGGAACAAAGAAGTCAAGCGTGCACTCAAGAAAGTTGTTGAGAAGGCAAAACTTCCTCTATGATTAGGATTTTAACACTGCAGTATGCACAATAATGTTGTTTTATTCACTTCAGACATTCTTCATGAAATGAGTTACTAATACATTAAAAAACCCACAAGGCATTTAAATTTCTGAGGTGATATTCTTACCTCTTCAGAAGTTCATTCTCTAGTAAGAAAATATTCTCAGAAATGTAATACCTGAATGAGGAAGGCTGAAGGGAATTGTTAGAAGTTTTAGAACTTGCTTGTCAAAACTTGATAATGACATTTCATTTATTCTCTTGTTCCACTTACATTTTTCCTACCACATTCTAATGCAAACATACATGTGAAACAGGAGCATCAAAAAGCCCATGAACAAAAGTACATGTATATAACCTTTTGGGGCACATAGACATTACACTGAAAACTTTGTCAGAGGCAAATGGAGTGTGGCTGGCTTTTAATTGAAGTAATTTAAATAGTTAATTGGGTGTTATATAAAGTTATTTTTATTTTTATTTTTGAATGGAATATTTTTAGAGCAGTTCAGGTTCACAGTAAAATTGAGAGGAAGGTACAGAAATTTCCCATATATCTCATGTCCCTACATATTCATAGCCTCCCCATTGTCAATATCCTCCACTACAATGCTACATTTTTTACATAGGATGAACCTACAATGACATATCATTATCATCCCAAGATCATAATTACCATTAGAATTCACTCTTGTAAATTCTATGGGTTTATACAAATGTATGATGACATGTATCCATCATTATAGTATCGTACAGGGTACTGGCCCTGCCCTAAAAATTCTCTATGCTCAGCCTATTCATTCCTTCTTCTCCATTAACTACCCTGACAACTACTGGTCTTTTTCTGTCTCTGTAGTTTTGACATACATTTGAAATCATATAGTGCATAGCCTTTTCTTATTGGCGTCTTTCATTTGGTAATATGCGTTGTTTTCTCCACATCTTTTCATACCTTTATAGCTCATATCTTTTTAACACTGAATAATATTCTAATGTTTGGATACATAACACTTTATCCATTTACTTATTGAAGGACATTTTAATCACTTCCAAGTTCTGGCAATTATGAATAAAACTGCTATAAACATCCTCAGCTTACCTGTTTTTTCTCCAACCTCACTGGACAGTCTTCAGCTTTTCACTGTTGGCTTTTATCCTACTCTCACACTGTGAATGTGGATATTCAATGCTCCATCCTGGTTGCTTCTGTTTTTATGGTTTTATTGAACTTTTCACTGACATCTCAAAAACAACATGTATAAAACTGAACTTTTGGTTTTATTCCTCAAATTTAGATTCTGATTATACTTGGAGTAAGTCTTCCAACCATGGCCTACAGCAGGCACATGACCTCTCTTCTGCCACCTCTCTCTTCATTTTCTGCCAAAGTTCTCCTTGCTGTATATGGTCAGCAACATTAATCCTTGCTCGTTTCTTGAATGCAAAAAGCACGTTCACACTGCAGGACACTGGTCATCTTGGCCTCTTTGCCTGCATTGTTCTTTCTTTATGTATCATCTTAAATATTACACCCTCAATATGGAGAAAGGGGAATCCTCATATACTGTTAGTGGGAATGTAAATTGGTGTAATCACTATGGAGAACAGCATGGAAGTTTGTCAAAAAACTGAAAATATATCTACCATATTACCCAACAATCTCACTGCTGGGTATATATCCAAAGGAAGGGGAAATCAGTATATTGAAAAGATATCTGCACTCCCATTTTTATTGCAGCACTATTTGTATTAGCCAAGATATGGAATCGATGTAAGTGTCCATCGATGATGGATCAGTGAATAAAGAAATTGTGGTACATATACACAATGGAATAGCACTTACAAAAATTAATTCATGATGGATAACAGGCTTAAACCTAAGGCATGAAAGTATAAGAATTCTAGAAGAAAATGTTAGAAAAACTCTTATAGACATAGGCCTAAGCAAAGAATTTATAAAGAAAATCCCGGATAATACAAGAGGTTCTAACTTACTGTCATTTCTTAAAATTGAGTAATATTCCATTGTGGAGCTGAAAAAGAGGCCATTCATCCTGTAACCTGGTCGACAGACTATCATGTTTCCTTTTTAAAGATTTTCCCTGAGACAGCGTGCCAAATTGTGGAGTGATCTATGCCAGTGATAAAAATCTAAAGCCTCTTCCCTCAAAAAAAAAAAAAAGTAATGAAAACTTGAAATTCACCAATGACTTTTATCTCAACAATTCTATTATAATATAAGGGAGATAAGGTCCAGAAATACTAAGGACCAAATCCAAGATTTTAGAGCTTATCACTCAAAGTTCCATGACTAGTCTCCTCCCTTATATGAGGTCTATTTTCCACAATACCTTTCAACATTGATCTGCCTGGAAATTTAGAAGCAGCCAGAAAACAAGAAATAGGATATAGCTACAAACAGCCAGGGAAGAAGGAAAGTTACATTTTGAAGTTAAGAATTTAATTATGTTTCAATCTTATTTTTTAATTCATGTACTTAACTGTAATTTTAGAGCAGTGTGTTCAGAATTTGTTTTGCTAAATTGAAATCACTAAAATGTGACAATTGGAATACTGGTTACAGGTTAGAAGAATTTTTCTTTTCAATGCTATCAGAGTTTTATACTCAAGGAAGGAATTGTTTACATAATTATTGAAAAACAGTGAATGGGTGAAGTAATATGTCTCTAAAGAACATAGCCTTCATAAAATTCTACTGTAGGAGGCAAAACTTGAACCTATATGATAATAAACACATACACACGTGTGTGTGTGTGTGTATTTATTTATTTTCATTCTAAGCTAATGCAAGTAGTAATATGATATGGATGCCCATGAACTCATTTCTAAATTGGAATATAGTCTCCAGTTTTTTCAGTTAACCAAAAGTTTGTAATCTTATTTTCTTACTTTTTTTCTTTGAAAATCAAGCTGGTCAAAATAAGTTTTTTACTTTTTCTCATGTTTCATTTCTGCGATACTACACAATACGTAGTTTATGACATGTTCTATGAAACATGTTCATCAACATGCTTTATTAAAGGTTCAATTTAGTGTACATATTTCAGATCGGAGCTCTGCCTGTATTCTTTAGTGGCCAGTCCACACCAACAGTATTTTGTTTACAGTAGGTCAGTTTGCTTGCAATCTCCATAAAAGAAAAACACTTCATGGAGCACATTATTCATAATCTCTAGCACAGGATAAGTATTTGCTGAATAAGTTTATTAAAAGCATTCCATGTTATCTGTGTTTGTTACTTTGAAGGGAAGACCTAATGCCATGATCCCTAGAAAAACAATTCCCCTAAGGCTTTGGATGAGAAAAGATGAAGAGAATCCAAAATTCCACCTTCAGTGCTTGGTGGGGTCAGGGAAATGAACAGATAAACCTGAGTCCAAGTCTAGAACCAGCCACTCTACACCTGCAGCATCTTAGCCTGTGATCCATCTTCTCCGAGAGACATGTTCTTCATTTGTACAATGAGGAAAATTATCCTTACTTCCCAGAGGATTTGTGAGAATTGAATGAAGTAACTAATGTAAAATATCATCATAAAGTCTGCCACTATAGTCCTGACTGTATTTCTTTTCTTACTCTGTGACATTTTCTTTCACACTCAGATCCCTAGTGACAAGCACAAGACATGTTTTTAGTCCTTCACCTGTCTTTTCACTGGTTGTATTCTCCACCTAAAATGCTCTATTCTGCTGGCTTCTTTGCCATCTTGAATGTTCTTTCTGTAGCCAACTTGTCCTGTTACGTAAAGGAGATTTAACATTAGGTACCCTTTGCATTTTAGATAAAGAAAATAGAGAAATAAATTACAACATAACAACTTAACTATAAAGCATTTCTTTAAATAAGTCAGTTGAATACTTGGTTGAACAAAAGAGACCTTTACCAAAATGAGACAGTTTTCAGTCATAGAGTCTAAATTTGATTAAAAGTTTTGATAAAACAGATAAAAGGAAATATCTTTGTTAATCTAGAAACTAAACAGAGGCTCTTTCCCTTATGAAAGAGTGAGGGTAACAGCATCCTTGTACTTGAAAGAACCAATGCAAAACATTTGATTTTGTCAAATAAGGAGACATGTTACGGGAATATCCTTTACTTATTTAGGAAAAAAATTTCTTTAAAACTAAATATGTATTTGTAAGAATAAATCCAGCAAGGTTGTAAACACTCAAATATATAC
Organism: Lepilemur ruficaudatus; assembly: GCA_963574885.1. NCBI lineage: Eukaryota > Metazoa > Chordata > Mammalia > Primates > Lepilemuridae > Lepilemur > Lepilemur ruficaudatus. The sequence goes on from CAUYRT010065908.1 coordinate 56,384, forward strand.
TATGCCCAGACAACTTTAGAAGGCCAAAGGGTATGTTTGTGTGTGGGGTGTGTGTGTGTTTTAGCAGTGTTCAAATTGTAATATTTGTTCATTAGCACTTTCCCCTTTATTGCTTATAGGATACAAAATACTCATGTATGTGGCATCTACTTTTAGCAATTTCTCTGACAGATGGTAATTCTTCCATAAATGTAGAATAAATCAATAGTAGTTTATTTCTAGAATGCAACAGAAAAAAGTATTTTCAGAGTCTATTTGCTAAAAGATTATGAGGATGTTTGCAACTGAGAAATTATACAACAAAAATAAAGATTTAAAAATCAAGATAAAAGCATAAAAGTGTGTTTATGTGATTAACCTATTGGCTTTATCATAGATCATTTTGTTTCTGCTTGCAATAAGTTTGACTTAATGATTTTAGAAAGTAATCTTGTTTTTAAAGAAAGAACACATAACCTTTTAGATGATGGGCATATGAATCAAGGCCACATTCTTTGAGTTGTGTGTTTACTTTGGTATAATAGCTTAAATAGTAATTTGTGCTGTGTGTATATAAAGATCTTCAAAATGACTTCCGATATGAATTACTGTACATAACACTCATGAGAGTTAAGTGTTGTTTTTTTCCTTTTCGTAACAAGATAAAATCACAGAAGGCTAAATGACTTTCCCAAGGTTACTCTGTGAGTCATAATCAAAACTGGAAATAGAGCCCAAGAGTCTAGTTCAGTTCTATGACTCCTGGTATGCTGACTACTGAAAAACTGACAGATTGGCTGTGCTGCCTAGAGTCTCAGGGATACAGTAACATTTCTTTTTAATAATAGAATTAAATTGTCCAGTCTTACTTTAATCATAAAATATAATTTCAAATTATAGAATTAAGTGAAACTTTGTAATATTTCAAAATAATATCTACAAACTCATTTAAATTATTGTATAGAAAGGTCACAGGTTTTTTTTTCCAATTCAAAGACCACATATTTATACCTTTGAAAATGTTAATGCTATTTGCCAAAAATGATACTATCTCACATTTAAGCATGGATCTTGATACCAGGTATTTTAAAAGAAATTTTTAGTAAACTGATAAGAAAAAATAATACGAAAATGTTTACACATCATTTTTTTCTCGTGAACTTGTTCATTTAATTTAAATAATTTAATTCAACTAATATTTGTTGAGTGACTATTATTATACTATTTCTATCAAAATATAAAACAAGGTAAGGTGATAGGAAGTGACCCAATGGTAGTATTATTCTAGACAGACTGGCTGATAAGAATCCTCTCTGCGAGATTTCATTTGAGCAGACATAGAATTTCAGTAAGGAGATAAGCTTGTCAGTAACCGAGAAAGTTGTGTTTTAGGAGAGATAAGAACAAGTGAGATGGTTTTAAGTGGGAACAAATGTAGAGTGTTCTAAAAACATAGACAGACTCCAAAAGACCAGTATTGACTGGGATATAAGAAAAAGTAGTAAGAGAAGTGACAAGAGGATAAGAAGAGGGTAGGTTATATGGGGCCTTATGGACCAAAATAAGGAATTAGGATTTAATTCTGAGTACTATGGGAAAACACTCAAAAGTGTTAAGAAGAAGATGATAGGAATTTACTTTTTATAGAATTGCTACCGCTATGGAATAAGAATGTTTGTGAGCATGAGTAAGAACTGCAGGACAGATACCAGTTGGAAGCCATGGCAGAAGTGCAAGTGAGATATGAGTCAGAGCAGAAGTGGTGGAGGCACTAAGAAATGATCAGATTCTTGAAGTATAGTTGTGCCTTGTTTAACGATGGGGATACACTCTATGTTTTGTGCAAAATTGTAGAGTGAACTTAAACCTACTACACACATAGACTGTATGGCATAGCCTATTGCACCCAGGCTACAGATATGTACTGTAGGTGACTGTACTGAATACTGTAGGCGATTGTAACACAATAGAATTTGTGCATCTAAACATAGAAAAAATACAGTAAAAATACTGTATAAAAGATAGATAAAAAAGTACACCTGTATAGTGCAGTTGCTCTGAGTGGGTGGTGAGTGAATGTAAAGGCCTAGGACATTATTGTACAGTACTGTAGACTCTATAAACACTGGACACTTAGGCTACATTAATTTTTTTCTTTAATAATGAATTAACCTTAGCTTACTGTAACATCTGTACTTTATAAATTTTTTTTATTTAACTTTTTAACTCTTTAATAACAATTAGCTTTAAGCACACATTGTACAACTGTATAAAAGTATTTTCTTTCTTTATATCCTTATTATATAAGTTTTTTTCTATTTTTAATATATAGTTTTTTACTATTTCAACATTTTTTTTTTAAACTAAGACACAAACACACACATTAGCCTAGGTCTAGACAGAGTCAGGACCATCAATATTATTGCCTTCCACCTTCACATCTTGTCTCACTGGAAGGTCTTCAGGGACAATTATGTGCATGGAGCTGTCATCTCCTATGATAACAATGCCTTCTTCTGGAACACCTCTTGGGGGACCTATCTGAGGCTGTTTTACGGTTAACTCTTTTTCTTTAAGTAGAAGGAATACACTCTAAAATAACAACAAAAAGTATAGCATAGTAAATACATAAACCAGGCACATGGCCATTTATTATCAAGTATTATGTACTGTATGTGCTATACTTTTATACAACCAGCAGTGAAGTAGGTTTGTTTACATCAGCTTTACCACAAACACGTGAGTAATGCATTGTGCTATGACATTAGGATGGCTATGACTTCAATAAGTGATACGAATTTTTCAGTTCCATTATGATCTTATGAGTTCAGGGTGATATAAGCATTGATCAAAATAACGCATGACTGTGTTTTTAAAATGTAGCCAGACTTCTTCTAGAAAGATGGAGTAGACATATTCTTCCCTACTTTTCCATGAATTATAACTAAAAGCCCAGTAAAACACACATACACACATACATACATACTTGCACGCACGCACACACACACACACAAAAACATACACAAGAAGAGAGAAATTTAAACTAAAGAAGGCAGACTGGTTAGGACCTGGGTACTCAAGCAATGACACACAGTAGTAGTTTCTCTGGATTTATGTTTTTCCTTATATATCCCAGATTGGATGATGGAGAAGTTGCCAACCTAGAAATGCCAACCAGCAGAGAAAAAGGCACTAGGAAAAGCCTGCTTTCAATAGACAAAGACCAGAAATAAGACAGTCTAACAAGACAAAAAAGTTTTAGCCGATAAAGAGGCAGAGAAGTTTCAGATAACAAACAGACAAAAAAATTTTAAACAATAAACAATCTACTTCAGCCAAATACAAGAAGAAAAAACCACAGCCCCTCCCCCACTCCAGCCAGCAAATGGAATATAGACATCACCCTTGCCAGGCTGTAAGGATGTTCTACTGTGGTGGTGTTAGAAAAGGCCATGGAGGAAGCTGGATATTCCACTCACATGCGGCAATAACAAGGTCCCACCCAAAACCTTCCCACTCTCTATCAGTGGAGACCATGTGGGGAGTCTAGATTTCTAGCCCCACAAAGGGTAACAAGGCACCTCTCCCCTACCCCACTAGGGTGGTACCAAAATAGAATGGAAAACATAACTGAACCTAGCTTCAAGGATGTATGGACTATAACAAAATATCAAATATTTATGTCATTAGAGTTCCATAAATTGAGGAAAATGGGGATGAAATTTTAAAAGTTTTCAAATAAATAATGGCTGAATACTCCCCAAATTTGGCAAATAAAACAAAGACAACAATACCACAGTTAACCCCACGTATTTCAGAAGGTTAGTGAATTCAAAACAGGATAAACCCAAAGAAACCCACATCATGACACATTATAATGAAACCTGAAAACTAAAGAGAAATATAAATGTGTGAAGGCAGCCATAGAGAAACAAAGCATTACCTTTAGGGGAAAAACCAGATTGGTTGATAGTTATTTCTCGTCAGAAATCATAGAGGTTAGAAGGAAGTGGCACAATATTTTTCAAGTGCTGAAACAAAAGAACTATCAATCCGGAATTTTATGCTGAATGAAAACATCCTTCTGTAATGAAGGGGAAACCAAGACAATATCAAATGAAAGGAGACCAAGACAATTTGTCACCAATAGACCTAACCTAAAAGAATGACTAATGGAAATTTTCTAAATACATAATAATAATAAAATAATAATAATGATTTTAAAAGAAATTTTAAATATCATGAAGAAAGAAAGAAAACAGAGTAAAATTATTGGTAAATACAATAAACTCCAGATTTCTTAATTATGTTTGATGGCAAAAGCAAAAATTATAACATTATCTAATGCCATTATCAAAGCATGTAGATTAATGCAGGAAATTAATGGAACATAAGGAAGTACAGTTTAGACATTTCGCTCCAACTGGTAAAATGTTGGCACAAGTAGATTTTAAGTTTTGTGTATCTATTACATAGAACACACAGGAAGATGGAAGATATTAAAGAAAAGTTAAGAGATACTAAGAATGCAATGAGAACTTCTGACATATATAGTTGGAATATTGCAAAGAAAAAAGAGACTAGAAGGAGATATAAAAAAATAAATAAAAGTTAAGAAGTATTTAACAATAATGAAAGATAAAAATTCTTAGGTTTTAGATAACAAATTAAAGTAAGATAAATAAGTAGAAACTCACAGTAAAACAAAGTTTGGTTATATGAGAAAACATCAAAGACAGAAAGAACCTGAATTTAACAAAATTTTTACACCAGAATTACAATACTGACATTGAACCCTCAATTGCAACAGCAAAACCCAAAAGATTGTGGATTTATATCTTCAAAACACTTATAGAATGAAAAAAAATAAATCTAGCAGCATATCTAGTGACACTATACGTATCAAGAAAGATGATAAAGCCATTTTCAGATAAAAACTGAGGGACTTTACCACACCTGACACAACCAAAAAATTTTACCAAGAATATATGGGGGATGGAGACGATTCCAAAAAGAAGTCTGAAGATTAAAAATGGAACTGTGATCAAACACAACAGTAAGTATCTAACTAAGTAAAATTGACATTACAACAATAGCAACAGTAATTGATGTGTAGTGACAAAATAACCGAGGTCCTTGTATTATTTGGGAAGACTATTATTATCTTGAGTAACGTCATAAATTGTTAGCATAATCACGAACATTAAATTTGTTAGTATCAAATCATTCACATCACTTGTTAGCATGATCATGAACATTAAAATTTTTTTAGTCACTAAAAGTTAAAAACTGAGTGTTTGGCTTTGAAAACTGAGACAGATAATGAAGACTCTGGAATTAA
>CAUYRT010065909.1:0-43189 GCA_963574885.1 Lepilemur ruficaudatus
GAGTCTTGCTGTCTTGCCCAGGCTAGAGTGAGTGCCATGGAGTCAGCTTAGCTCACAGCAACCTCAAACTCCTGGGCTCAAGCAATCCTTCTGCCTCAGCCTCCCAAGTAGCTAGGACTACAGGCATGTGCCACCATGCCCAGCTAATTTTTTTATACATTTTTAGTTGGCCAATTAATTTCTTTCTATTTTTAGTAGAGATGGGGTGTCGCTCTTGCTCAGGCTGGTTTCGAACTCCTGCCCTTGAATGATCCACCCGCCTCGGCCTCCCAGAGTGCTAGGATTACAGGTGTGAGCCCCCGCGCCCGGCCTATCTTTCACAGGTTTTGAAACTGTGTATGTAAGTAGCATGACACTGGATGTGTGTGTCCTTTTGTGAGTAGCTTCTTTCCACTCTGGGCTGTTGACGGTGTGGCCGAGGTTCATTTTCGCTGCTGTGGAGGAACAGCTAGTGTTTATTAAGCACCTGTTATGTGCGAGGGGCAAATGCTGTATGTGTCACCCTATCATGTAGATACTGTTCTTGTCATCATTTGACAAATGAAGAAACTGAGGCTTAGAGAGCTGAAATCAGTTGCTGTAAATGCTCAGGAAATGTTTATTGAAGAATGAGTGATGGAAACAACCTAAATGATCGTCAGCAGGATGATGGATAAATAACGTGGAATTCTAAGTTTAGGTGGACACATCAATAGTTATCACAGGGGAACTTTCAAGAAAGGCAAGAACTGGGATTGGCAAGAGTTCTAGCCCTCAGTGTGGCGTTTTGGGGGATACAGCTAGTGGGGAGGGTGGAGAAGTCCTGGCTATTGACCAGCCAAACCCCATGCAAGCCGCCCTTGGAGATACCACCTTCTCTTCCAGCGGTCGCCTGTGTTGTGGCAGGGTGGAGTGGCTGGAGTCGCTGTGTCAAGCCCTGCCAAGTTTCCTACCGTGTTCGCCAGAGGCATGTCCTGCAGGAGCCGCGGAATGGGGGTGTCCCCTGCCCCCCTCTGGAAGAACGGGCTGGCTGTGTGGAGTACTGGAGCCACCAGGGCGTGGAGTGCCAGCAGTCCCTGCGTGAGTAGGGGTGGGCCCCAGGGGCGGCACTCAGGGGGAACAGTCTGGCTGGACTGAGGGCCCTCTGTAAGTTCCTGGTGGGGCCTGAGCTTGGGGTGGGACTTTGCCTTCCTTTGCCATGATCCCCTCTCCTCACCTTGTGAATGAGTTAAGAAGCTGTGACTTCCACTGGGCGTCTCAGTGTCCTCTTTCTGCTCCTCTCTCTGTGTGAATCAGTCAGGAATTTGTTTGAATGCAGGTGATAGGAAACCCAAACTAAGCTGACCGAAGGAAATATTTGTGGCTCATGTGACTAAAATTCCAAGATCTGCATTCAGGCATGGCTGGATCCAGGAGCTCAAACAGTGTTGCCTAGGGATCTCTTTCCATGTCTTAGCTATGTTTTCCTCTGGTTGGCCCCATTGTCTGGCAGGCTTTCCCCCATAATAGTCTCTGATAGCTCTGGGCTTCCCTCCAATCAACATAGCACCTGGAAGGGAAGGTCTCTTTCCCCATAGTTTCAGCAAATGTCTTAGGATAAAGTCTCATTGGCTTGACCTGGGTCATGTGTCCACTGCTGAGCCAATCAGTATGGCCAGGGTGGTGTAGTACTCTGACGGCCAAGCCTGGGGCATGGCACAGAGTTCACTTCATCCCCTGGAGTGGATCCTTGGTAGCCCTCGAACCCGCTCTGCCGGGCCTGTTCCAGGATGGGGATACAGCAGTGAACAGCACAGACAAGATGGTAGAATTGGAGCTGGGGGTCTGAGGGTCCCGGTTCTGAAACTCACCAGTCATGTGATCGTGGACAGATTTCACAGCCTCCCTGAGCCCTGGTTTCCCCTTTAGTAGAATGTGAATAGTGAGGTTGCCTCATAGGGTTGGATTAGTCACCGACGTGCACGGGCTGTTGGTAAAGGGTCCCGCACAAGGCAGGCACTCGGCGAGTCGATTGACATTGTGAGCTACCGTCACACAGCTATTATTCTCAGAGGATGGTGACGGGACAAGCACCAAAATGTGCAGGTGAGATGGTTCTGAAAGTAGATAGAAGGGAGCAGTTGTGAAGATCCAGGGCCTCGTGGCTGGACCAGAGAGCAAGGGAAGTAATTCAGCTGCCGCTTGGTGAGCACTTACTATGTTCCAGGTGCAAATCATCTATCATCTTATTAAATTCTGACAGCAACTCCGTGATGCAGGTGCTAATATTATCCCCATTTTGCTGATGAGGCTCAGAGAGGTGCAGTCACTTGACCAAGGCCACTCAGCTATAAGGGGGGAGGAGTCAGGACTAGACCCTGGGCTTAGCTGGGGTCTCCTAACTGCTTTAGGCTGCACTAACGGAGCACTATGGCTATGGGAAGAGAAAAGGGAAGGAGGCTGGGTATTTGGAGTGTTACGGCAAGGGCTCAGTGCTGTCCCTGTGGTAGAGGCAGGGATAGGGGCCTGGGATGCCCCGGTGTGGTCTCCTCTAGGTCACAAGCATTAGCTCAACACTAAATCTTTAATTCGGCTCCATCACTGTAGGAATGGGAAGGGGTGGAGACTTCCTATGGCTTTTTAGTTTTCCTAAGGAATCACCAACCTCTGAACTACCAATTTTCCTCCTCTGTGTTCTCCTCTGATCTAGAAAGAAAGAGACTTGGAATTTGGCCCAACAGAATAATTGTATTCATTCATTTATTCATCCATCAGTCCATCCCCCAAACCTTCTTTCTTCCATCCATCCATCTTTCCACCCACTTACTCATCAATCCATCCATCTATCCATCCATCCACCTGTCAACTCTCCATCCATCCTTCTTTCCATTCATCATCTCTCTGTCCATTCTTCTACTCGTCTCTCTCCTTCCATCCTCCCATCTTCCCATTTATCTACCCACCATCCATCCATCCTTTCTTCCTTCCATCATTTCAGCCATCCATAGCCATTCATTTAGTTATTGACTCTTTTTTTTTTTTTTCTGAGACAGGGTCTCACTCTGTCACCAAGGCTGTAGTGCAGTGGTGCAATCATAGCTCACTGCAGCCTCCAACTCCTGGGCTCCAGTGATCCTCCCAGCTCAGCCTCCCAAGTAGCTGGGCCTACAGGTGCATGCTACCATGCCCAGCTCTTATCTACTCTTTCCTAATCACTCACTCATTCATTCACCAAATCATTCAAATAGTTTTTTTTTTTTGAGACTTACCATGCATCAGGCCCTGAAGTGTTGGAGATAAAATATGATCCCACTTCCAACACTGTAAAGGACTCTGTGGGGACCACCTGCCTGTTTCTGAGATCCCACAGTCTCATTTGGGCTGTCAAGTAAGTGACTCGGATGCCAGGGGTACCCAGCTTTGGTGTCCCACAGTGCCATAGCCTGGGGTGCTGTCCTGCCTAACTGTTTTCTCCTTGGCCCACAGTCCCTGCCCTGATAACCACAGGCAGCTATGGGAAAGAGCGGGGAAAGCAAGGTATTCCCAAGAAGCAGGCCACAAGAGGGTAAGTGGAAGCCAGTGAACCCAAGGTCTAACTAAAATTCATGAACATTTTTCCCTGAACTAAGTTTTCTTTCCCATGTCTCTCTCTCACTTTGATAACTTCAATTTCTTACCCTGTTACATCTGTAAGCTCATGAACATGGATTTTAAAGTCCTCAATAATTGGTCTCCATTCAACTTCATTCACTGAACATTTACTGAGTGCCTACAATGGGACAGGCACTGTACTAGGCCTTGGGGCTACAGCAAGGAACAAAAACAGACAGAAATACTTTCCCTCATTGAATGGACAGTCTAGTGGGAGGAGGAATACAACAAACAAATAAACAACATGTCAGATGCTGCTAAGTGCTATAAATAAAAAAAGAAAATAAAGAAAAATAAAGTAGGGAAGGGAGTGGTGGTGTCAGGGACATCCTCACTGGGAAGGTGACAATTGAACTAAGATCTGGAGGAGGCTCTCTGAGGGAAGAGCGTGTCTGGAAGAGAGAACAGCAAGTGCAAAGGTACTGAGGCAGGGTATGCCTAGTACGTTCAAGGATCTGCAAGGCCAGTGCAGCTGGAGCGCAGGGAGAGCGAGGCAGTAGGAAATGAGGTCAGAAAGACAATGGGGGGTTGGGGGTGCAGATCACAGAGGGCTTGTAGGCTGTGGTAAGGGGTTGGGCACTTTCTCTCATGACCCGGGAGTCATGGCAGGGTTCTGAGCAGAGGAGTGATGTGATCTGACTTAGGTTTTCACAGGATCCCTTTGGATGCTATATGCAGAGAGTAGATTGCAGAGAGCAAGGGGGGAATCTGGAGACCGATGAGGAGGCAACTGCAGTGGTCCAGGCTCGGGGTGAAGGTGGTCTGGACCAGGGTGGCAGCCCTCTTGCCTTCTGAAGGGTGGACTGCAGGGACTGGGGACAGACCAGCACGTTGCGGGATGGTGGTGATGAGGGTAAGCTTCTAGGACAATGCTTGGCATGTGATAGATACTCAGAAAATATCAACTGAAAGAACAAGGTTTGAACGGAGTCAGCAGCAATGGAGAGGGACGGAAGAACTATGTTAGTTAGGATACTTCCGATTGCAAGTGACAGAACCTCAGCTCCAACTGCCTCAAGTGAAGAGGGAAATTATGGGTTTACATAACCGGGAAGGAAGTTCTGAAATAGGATCATTTCGAGCATGGCTGGTGCCAAGAGTGCACGTAACGTTGGGATCTGCTCTCATTCTATTTCCCTCACTCTCTCCGTGGATTGGTTTCGTTCTCAAGCAGGCTGTGTTCCTGTAGTGGCCAAGATGGTCACTTTGGGGATATCGTGGGGAGAAGCAGCCCCACATGCTCCCAGCTTAGCAACCCCAAAGGTGTCCTCTCTCCATTCTCAGAGCATCATTTCCAGAGGAGACTCTGGTTGGTCTTTCCCGCCCATCCCTGAGCCAATCGCCGTGCCCAGTAGGATGGGGGACTCCGATTGGTCAACTCCAATCATCTGCCCACTCTAGTGGCAGGTGTGGGGCCAGGACCAGGCACGCTGAGCGATTGCCCTTCCAAGATCTCCTAGGAAGAGGGCAAGATTCCCCCAAATAAACCACCAAAAAGGGAAGAGAAAATGTGTTGGGAAGAGAGAATTTCCAGTTGTCACAGGCTCCTGGTAGGGGACAGATTCCTGAGGAGTTAGGGAGACAGCCCAGAGAGGAAGGGACTGGGCACGGGTTTTTGGGCTGTCCCTGGAAGAAGCAAGCTGTGGGCTCCTCGGGCCTCCCAGAGGCTGCAGCCACCAGGGGGCAGCGGCTCCACACGGAGTCATCCCCGCGTCCTTGACAAGCTGCGGCTCTTCCAGCAGGAGGTGCTATTTACCGCTACTTGTAGAAAAGTTGGTTAGAAGTAAAATTTTGGCAAATTGGGTCTTATTTCAGAATAAGAAATAAGCTCTCCCAATCTATCTAAAAAAATTTTAATTGTTATTGAAAGTATTTATTTGAAAAATTTTATGTTAAAAAGCGCTAATTTTGGATAAATTTTTTTTCTTTTTTTTATTTCAAAGTATTATGGGGTACAAATAGTTTTGGTTACACAAATCACTCTTATCATGCTTGAGTCATGGTTATAAGAGTGCCCGTCACCCAAATATTGTTCATTGTACCTCTTCCCACCCTAGAATGGGGAGCTTCCCTTTTAAATCATCCTCATGGTAAATATTTTAAAAAATGGGATCTTTTGAAAAATGTAATGGGGTACTTAGCAGTATCCATTTAGGCTTTTTTCAGTTTAAGTGGTTCTATTTCAGGCACCACCACTTATGACTTTGGGTGACTTTGGCTGAGTTGTCTCTCTGATCCTCAGTTTTCTAATCTGTAAGCTGGGGCAACACCTGCCTTGTGGGGTTCCCCTATTCCATTGGACCAAATGATTTTTTTCAGCAAATTTTTACTGAGCCAGGTACGATTCTAGGAGTTAGACCCAACAGTAAACAAAACAAAGGAAAATTCTTGCTTTTCTGGAGCTGGGATTCTAATGGGGGAGACAGAGGAGAAATAAAATATATAGTCTTTTGGAAAAGATGCTTAGAACAGGGCCTGCCTGGCACGTGGTAAGCCTTCAATGATGTTAACTTTAAAAGCAAAAGCTGAGTCTTGTTGCCTTCCACATGTGAATTGAGTTGCCCAAAAGGCTTCTGGATCAGGGAGAAATTGTATCCATCTGGGCCTAGACAGGGCTGGGTGCATAGTAAGGGCTCCATAAATGCTCACGGGTGCTGGGCTGGTGTCTCCCTGTGTGGCTGCAGGTACTGCGTCCAGTTCCGTTTGGGGTCCATTCCAGGGAGCTGCAGGCAGGTGAAGGCACCCCATGCCCAGTGGACAAGGTATCTGACCCAGGGCCACACGGTCTGTGTGAAGTGCGAATGGCCTGCCCAGGACGCCAGGAGCCGGCGCTGCTACGGGGACGGCGGTGAGGCTGGAGGGTGAGCGGTGGGACTCGGGCAGGGGTGAGTGTGGCTGCAGAGCTTGGGGCTTCCCTGCTGCCTGAGGTGGTGCCCCAGGAGAGAGATGCCATTCCCTGGCCAGGGTAGGGCCCAGCGGGGTCCTGGTCCTAGTGCCCAAGCAGATCAGCTAGTTAGGAGCCAAGCTTCTGCTGCTCCCAGCAGTGCAACAAATCTCATAACCTCTCTGGTCCCCAAGTGCCTCATCTGAAAATGCAGATAATACGAGGGCCTCCCCATGGGCAGGGGTGAGGGTCAAGTGAGATCGTGCAAGCTGAGGACTTAGCACAGCTCCTGGCATGCAGAAAGCACTCAGGAAAAGGGAGCTGGCATCATCATTAAATGCTTACAAGTCCCTTAAAGGCTAAGTTTGGTTGCTCTCATTTTATAGATGGGGAAACCAAGTCAGAGAGGCAGTGTGACTTAGTCAAGGTCACACAGCAAGATTTGACCCAGATTTGGCTTACATCCGCCCGCTAGACTGCTCCCACAAGGGCAGGTTGTCTCAGAAAGCACTTCACGTATTAATTATAATAATAGCAAACATTGATTGAGTCCTTACTATGAGCTGGGAATTGTTCTAAGCTCTTTATATTCATTCATTCATTCATCCGTGTTTGTTGAGCACTCATTATTGAGTGTGTGTCAGGCAGTGTTCTGGGCACTGGGGGGGACTGCAGGGGGCAAAGCAGCTGTGGTCCCTTTTCTTATGGAGACAGCCCTGAGGATTTGCTTCCTTTTGAAATTAAGCTGTCCTGCTTGCTGCACACCTAGAGTAGGGCCTCCAGGTGGGGTAATAGGAACAGATGTATCTGGTCAAGAGGCATGGGGGCTGCACAGATCTGGGTTCAAATTCCACCTCTGTCCCTTACCAGCTGTGTGACGCTGGGCCAGGCCTCCCCCTGGCTCTGATCGTCTCCACCACATAGCACTGTGGGAAGGATCCTGAGACCTTTGCACAGCACCTGACCCCTTGTGGATACTTAGTAACGGTAGCTGCTGTCATCATGTCTAATCTGAATAGGTGTAACAAAACCTACTTTGTGAAAATGAGACATAATGGGTGTGATGAACCTGGCACATAGTAGGTGCTCAATAAATAAATGTCCAATACTATTACCACTTCTCAGCCTTTTGGCTAAGATCAAGTGGAAATGTCCAACAATATTATCACACTGTAGGGTGGCCTTTGCTGCCAGCTCCCCTCCAACCTCTCTCCCACGTACCTGTCCTAGACCTGAGACGCTAATCTCACTATTAGAGATTCATTCTTTGGGATAGGTGCTTACTTCTTAGAGCCTCAGCTTATCCATCCATTTTGGGATAAGCTTTTCTAGCCTTAAGACTTGGATTAATCCCAAATTTCTCTTTAGATGCAAATACTCTGGCCTGTGAAACATGGCGCTTCCGTGAGGCTGAGATGGGGGTCTCAGAGGCCCCTGCCTCCACCAGGCTTGGGAAGGAACGGAAAAGAGAGCCAGGGCTGTGTGGGAGAGAGGCAGCTCTACCCGCTCCCCACCCGGGGCCAGGCTCACAGAACAGGTGATGGGAAGTCTGATTGGGGCATGAGCTCACCAGGAAGGACCGGGCAGAGCGGGGGATCAAAGCGAGAAGAGAGATGAGCTGCCAGCCGGATTCTTTCCGTGGGCAGCTGGCGAGAGCGGGCACGGAGAGGGCATGGGCCCGGGGAGGGATTAGCTTTCTGTTGGGTTTGTAGGAGGGTTTATTCATCCTGGGAAGTGTCTGAGTTTGGGACAAGCAAAGGGAACACCTGCCATGAGCCACTCACCTACTGTATGCTGGGCACCAAGGCCTCCCAAGCTCATTTGAGACAAGGAACATTAACTCCATTTTATGTAATGATGATGGCTATAATAATAGTAACTTTAAGTGCTATCATTTAGAAATCACCTATCATGTGCTGAGTGCTGTGCTTAGAAGCTTACAATAGTTGGCCGGGCACGGTGTCTCACGCCTGTAATCCCAGCCCTCTGGGAGGCCGAGGCAGCGGGATCACTTGAGCTCAGGAGTTTAAAACCAGCCTGAGCAAGAGCGAGACCCTGTCTCTACTAAAAATAGAAAAATTAGCTGGTGTCGTGACACATGCCTGTACTCCCAGCTACTCGGGAGGCTGAGGCAGGAGGATCGCTTGAGCCCAGGAGTTTGAGGTTGCTGTGAGCTATGATCACGCCACTGCACTCTACCTGGGGTATTGTTATTTTTTAAAGATTTGAATTACATCTAGAGAAAATTGGCTAAAAAAATATATGAGCCGGCTAACAAACGCTTGGGAGGGAGACATGCCTGGGTAGTCACCTCCCAGGCAAGGAACAGAACCCCTCGGGTCCCCTCCTAACCTGAGCCCCTCTCCTCCCCGTAAAGGAAGCCACCGTCCTGACTTCCATGATAATCCTCTGTGCAGTTTCCTTTAGAGCATTACTCCCCTTGGTGCAGATCCCTAAACACTATGGTTTAATTTTTTCCCCCAACTTTACATAAATGAAATAATGCAGGGTGTGCCCTTTGGAATGTTGTTCAACATGAGGTTTGCAAGGTTCAGCCATGTGGTTGCATTTGCAGCGTTAGAGTGTTTATTCTTGTTGCGGAAATGGTTCGCTGTTATTATTATTATTATCATTTTTATTTTCTCTGCACATAGCATCTTGTATAACCCGCCCAACACCTCAGAGAGGAGGAGATTATTGACATCTCTGTTTTTCACTGAGGAGGTGGAGGCTCCTGGGAGCCGGGTCGCAAACCCCACCTGATGCCTGCACCTGTGTTCTTAGCCACTCCACTCTGTTGCCTCCCAACAGAGGAGGGAAAGGGGGCACAGAGAGGTTAGGCAACTTGCCCAGGTTTGTCCAGCATGGGCATGATAGCACCACCTCCCCCGACCCTCAGAGCTGACTCTGCATTGCCCCTTGTGGCCTCTGAGGATCGGTGGCTCTGTGGCCATCCCGAGGCTGACTCCCCCCAGTGCCCATAAAACCATTTTAATTTTAATTTCTTTTAAAAACCAGAAGAAAAAATCCTATGCAATAATAATAATGTGTGTCTGATAATGAATCCGGCCTGGACTGTGTTCATCTTGATACAATACACAGAAACCGTGGAGGGCGGGCCCTGGAGGCACGTGTCCTTGCGGCTCGGGAAGTCATCCCTCGCCTGAACCGGCCGTCTCTTGCAGGAGCAAGCTGTCGCTGTGGCAGGCGGCCGGCCACCCCCGGTGCCGAGGGGCCTGGGAGAGGCTGGGGCAGCTCCGGGATTGTTCCTGCCCCACCGTCCACAGCCTCGTCTTCATCTAGCGTCTGGGTCCCCGGCTGTCCTGAGTCCTCTTCCCAAAGCCTCTGGAGATGGCAGGGAAACCCGTAGCACGCGCGGGTGGGGAGAAGTCTGCGACTCTGAGACTGAAGGAAAAAGCCTTGTCGTTACATTGATGCTGAAAACAGCTTTAGGTTTCCGCTAAGTGCCCCCTGAGTCACATCCCCACCACGAGTCCTTCCAGTCCAGGACTTCCCAGATTTCATATAACACTCTTCTGGCCTTTGACCTATTCTCCTTATTGTGCACTTAAATTTTTAAATTGACTCTCCAAACCCCTCACTTTTTTTTTTTTACTTAAATAAATTTATTTTACAAGGAAACTTAAGTGTATGTGCTTAAACAGGAAACATTTTGTCACCACTATAAATGAAAATAAATAAGAATAGCAAACACTTATTAAGCACCTACAGAGGGCTAAGCACTGTCCCGGGCCTTTACACATATTGACTTACTGGGTCCTGAGTTAGGAGTGATTATTATCCCCATTTTACAAGTGAGAAAATTGAGGCTCAGAGAGGTTAGGCCACGTGGCTGAGGTTGCACAGCTGGTGCGTGGCAGAGCGGGGATTCGAACTTCTGAGCTACACCCACTGCGCCTACTGCTTCGGTTCCCTGCACTAGTATGTCAGTTCCACAAGGGCAGGGATTTTGGTCTGTGTGTCCCTGGGCCTAACACAGTGCCTGACACACAATAATGCTCAATAAATATTTGTTGAATAAAAAAGAATGTATCAAGGAAGAATCAGTCGCCATAATAAGAGGGAAATCAGAAAAATAAATGTAATGGCAAACAGACAAGTCTGGCTGGGTATTGTTGCCCGCCGAGCTGCTGAGCACGAAACCCCAGTTCCTTATTCAAACAAGGAATTAGTGAGTGCAGAGGGTAAGGACGCATTGGTATCCAACGGAATCTTGCCCTGGACAAATCAGAAAAAGTATTGGAGACTTGAAAGGAGGCTAATTTTCTCCCCTTAGGAGCCAGTTGTTATTAATATTTTTTGACAGCTGATTCATACACCACACCATGCACCCATGGAAAACATACAATTCAGTCCTTTCTAGTATGGACAAGAAATTGTACAGCCGTCACCGCGGTCTGATTTTAGAGCATTTTGTCCCCCTCTAAAAGGAACCGTGTGCTCATTAGCAGTCACTTCTCATCCCGCCGACCCCTCCAGCCCTCAGCAACCACTAATCTTTTCCTGTTTTGATGGATTTGCCTATTCTGGACATTTCACAGAAATGGAATCACACGATATGTGGTCTTCCATGACGAGCTGCTTCCACTGAGCAGAGTGTTTTCAAGGTTCCTTGATCTTGTAGCAAGAATCAGCCCTGGAGTCAATGATCCGATGCCGCATCCTGGGCTTGGGTAAAACCGGCACTTCAGGAAGCCCCTCCGCAGTAAATAAAGAACTGTGTTGGGGCTCGCAGCCCAATCCCTCTGCTGGCCCAGGCTTCCCTGCCATGGGCTGGGGGAGGGGAGTCATTTTTCATCTGTCCTTGGGACTGGGCAGGGACTGGCCTGAATGTCGCTGCTACTTGATCCTCTTTCCTAAATCAGGACTCTGGGTGCTCCTGGGAATCACTGTCTGTTCCTGCTCTCTGGGAGTGCAAATGAGTCACGGGGTGGGCATTTCGGCAGCACCTTTGCGGCCGGCCTGGGGTGAGGAACCGGGCAAAGGGGCAACAGAGGGGTGAGAGCAAGGGACTGCCCGACTCACATCCGGGACGGGTTCCCTAGCAGCTGACATTCCTGCCTCTACCTCTGACCGGCCACAGGAAGCCGTTTTACGTGGAAATCGCTTTATGTGTATAGCTGCTGTCTTCCCAAGCAGGCTGTGCCTGACAGCTGCCCAGGCTCCATATGTATAATTTTTGGAGTCCCTGTAGCTGCCATTTTTTCCAGCACCTAAATAGTGGTGCTTGTTCTAATCCCCTTAAAGGCTCTGTAAGGCAGGTGATCTTTTCTCCATTTACAGATGAGGAAACTGAGGCTCAGGATAGTCAAATGACTTGCCCAAGGACTCATGATTGGAGTCGAGAGCCTGCGCTCTCGACCAAATGGGAAGGCAGAGGCCGTGGTGGGGAACAGCTTGGGTACCTGGCAGGCAGAGCCATCTCTTAGGTCCCATGAAATGGGACATTTACCTTGGCTGCTCCCTCTGGAGTGTGGTGCTGGAGCTTGTGCAGGGACTCAGAGAATCTTCTGGGGAGGGGGAGGTGTCTCCATCCAGACAATACTTAAAAAAAAAATAAGAACATGATAGAAAAAAAACAGATCAGAAATGTGTTGGGGATGGAGGAAGAGAGTACTCAGCGTGGTGTTTGGAGCCTTGCCCTACACCTCCTATGCCTAAGGACCGCGAGTCTTTATATTAGTCAAGGCCTTTTGGGGGATGAGTGACAGAACTCAGCTCAACCAACGTTAGCAAGAAGGGGAATTTATTGACTCACATAATTAAAATATCCAGAATAGGGCTGCCTTCAGGTATGGCTAGATCCAGGTGTTTAAAGGTTGAAGGTGTTGTGTCACTTTCTTTTGGCCCTGCTCTCCTCTGTGTTGGCATCATTCTTAGGCAGGTACCTGGTGCTGGCAGAGATGGCTGCCAGCAGCGCTGGGCTTTCTTCCTCCCAGTTCAGCATCACTGAGGTGGGGGAAGAGAGCATCTCATTTCCAGTGGCTTCAGCCTCAGCTAAAGTCCTGAGGTTGCTGCTTAATGACCTGGCTCATCTCACATCACTGGCTCATATTCCTAAACCAAGGGTGGTGGAGTGGGGGATGGACTGCTCTGATTGGCTGGGCTGGGGCAGGTGCACATCCTTGGAAGTGGGGGAGAGGGTCAGTCCTACTCTAGCCACATGGTCTATGAGTGGGGCAGGGATGATTCCCCAAGGAAAACTCAGGGGTAGGCATCAGAAGCAGCAGGAAAGGGGGCTGGGTAGATTCCAGACAAAAGACGTCCTCCTCATGGGAGATGAAGCTACAATCCACCTCTCTGGCTTTACCACCAACTTGCTCTGGGACCTTGAGCAAGCTGCTTCCCTTCTTTGAGCCTCAGTTTCCCCATCTGAACAGTGATGATCTCTAAGGGCTCCTCTAGCTCTGAACAACTCCAGGCCAACAGGCTTCATCTAGCCGACAGCCCAGCCTCCTCGCTTGACAGATCCAAGCTGTGGCTTAGGAATGCCAACCCTGGGGTTGAACCTGGGGCCGGACACCCAGTCTCCTGTCCCTGCCCGTCCTGGCAGGGAACAGCCTGTGACGGTGGGAGAGAAGGGCTCTGAGAAGGATTCTTTGCACATCCCCGGCATTCTCCATCTATAATTGGCTCCAAATGAAATGATCTCATCCCTGAACACTGAGGGAGAGGGGTGTGGGGGGAACAGCTCGCTGGCAGCGTCTGACATAGTTTGTGACTAACCTGCTTCCCTCCGGGAGCAGGGAGAGACGGTCCGCTCTCTCCAAGACAATGTAAAAGTTTGGGGAAAAGGTCTTGGTAAAAGGTGGATGGAAGAGGCTCCAGCTTCTTGGGCTTTTGGGAGGCCCAGGGCATCTCTCCACTCTGTCCAAACCGGTGTCTTCTGACCGTTGCTCACAAGTCAAACTGACCCAGGCTATTAACGTTCCCCAAACTTTCACGCGGAACCCTGGCCAGGAAGGAGGTGAGCGTGGCCAGTGTGTCAAGCGATTTGTCCCGTGTGGATCCTTGATTGAGTTCTGTGGCCGGCTGAAGCTCGTTTGGATGCCCATACGTTAATTTTGAAAGATGAGCTCCTAATCAACTTTTAAAAAGCTTGTCACAGCACCATCTGTTTGGCGTTTGTCACTATTGCATTACATAAGAGGAAAGACATTTTTAAAGAATGCGGCTACATTTAGTAATTGGATCGCCGGAGAGGAGCCAACCCGGGGCGGATGGCACCATGATTCAGAAATGCCACGGGCCCTTCTCCGGGGTGCGGCGGCCTCCCCAAATTCCACATGGTCTTGGCAGGGACCTGAGTGCAGCCCAGCTTGGGAAGTAGGCCTCTTCCCCCTGCCTGGCTCTCTCACTTTCCCCGCCTGTTCTCCTGCACCCCTGGCCAGCCCAGGTCAGCTCTTAAGGGTTAGCAATGACCACGCGACGTCGCGTCCCCAAGCCCCGATTTCTGCATCTGGTATACAGGAATCCCGGCAGCCCTGTCTTCTGGTGCCGGTGTGAGCTTTAAATGCATGAATACATGTGGTGCCTGGCACGTGGTAAGTGCTTTATAAGTGTTCTCTATTTTATTAATATAAAACGACGTCTGATACACAGGAGGTGCCAGATCCTTGCTCATTTCCCTCCCTTTCCCCCTCCTTTCCATCCAACTCAGCAAGTATTAGGAGGCGCCCACGGCAGAGGCAGAGCTGGCTTCAGGCACGTGCAACCTGGGCATTTGCACGGGGCCTCACACTCAGAAGGGGCCTCTGTTGGGTTCAACGCACTGCCGTCGCCGGCTTGAAATTCTCAGCTTTTGAACAAGGGGCCCTGCGTTTTCGTTTTGTGCTGGGCCCTGCAAATTATGTAGCTGGTCCCACCTAGAGCTCGAGAATGATGCTGTGTTTTATTTGACTGCCTGATATTTAAGATAACAATTGAGTCAACATCTTAAAACCAGGAAAGGTCACATCAAAGTCTGGTGTTTATTTTGGAATATTAGAACATCTTGCCACCGTGAGTCTGCAGTCCCATGTGCTGCCACAATGGGTTGGAGCTGGTGTCCTCTACACGGGGCACTTCTACTACTGTCCCCACCACTCCTGAGGCTTTGGACCGAGTCCCTTTGCTCATGTGCAGAGCATCCAGCATGGTGTGTATTCATCCACCTGTGCCAGTCAGCAGGCATCGACCTTGGGCGAGTAGCTCTTTGCCTTGATTTACCATCTGTAAAGGGGAGATGACGGTGACCATAACATTAACCTCTCTCTTAGCCTTGTGGGGATTAAACTAGTTAATGTGTGTTAAGCATCTAGAACATGTTGTATTGGTATTGCTATTCTTTTACTCTGTCCTGATGCAGAAGCTCAGATCCCAAGTCTGAGGACTGTCCCTCTAGGGGCTGGAAGCTAGATCTGTAGCAGGTGGCTATGAGGTCACCTCTCTCCGCCACTCTGAGCAACATCCCTTGTCGATGTTCACTGTCTTCCCTCTACCTGCAGTATCACAGTCCACACCGTGGGCCTTCCCTCCTACAATTATAAGCATTATTTTGAGGGAAGGGCCTTCAGTCCCTTAAATAGGCCGTGTCATCCCTGCCTCAGAGCCTTTGCACATCCTGCACTTGCTTCCTAGAATACTTCCTGTCCCATATCTTTGCAAGGCTATCTCCTCATTCTGGTCTAGCTCAAATGTTACCTCTGAGGAGGTAACACTTTCTTGACCATTCTAAGAAAATTAGCTCTTGTCCTGTTCCCTCGAGTCATACATGTTCACCTATATTATTTTCTCCCCAGAATTTGTTGTCTGTCTCCCGGAGGACCTAGTCTGTCTTGGTCATTGCTGTGTCCCAGAGCCATGACCATCGCTTGGCACATGGTAGGTGCTTGATAAATATTATTTGTTGAATGAATGAAGGCAGGAATGCATTAACTCCCTATGACCACCCTGTAAAGCAGGGACAAGAGACCCGAGTCATGGAGAAGGGAAGAGACTGCTCAAGGTCACACAGCCAAGAAGGGGCAGGAAGGGAGGTGGGGACCCAGGTTTTCTGCTTCCAAGCCTCTGCGGCCCCCCCAGGTGGGAAGCAGGATAGGTGTCTGGACCTTTGGCTCACACAGCCACCCCGAAGGGGTCAAGTGTGGAGCAAGGCCCCCGGAACAGCTCCTGAGGGTGGTGAGAGTGAGCCAGCCAGGCAGCCGGAGGCGAGACTGTTTACAGGGGCTGGCGGCTGTCGCCATGACAACCGGACAGCCTACAGCTTCCTGCGTCACCAGGGACGCAGGTTTGCTCTTGGCTGGGATGCAGTGAGGACAATGGGGGCGGGGAGGTGGGCACTGGCAGAGGAGGGGACCCCAAACACCCAGTCTGGGGGAAGGGAGTTCTCATTCCTGAGAGTTGCTGGAAGACTGGGAGGCCCGGTGATGCTACGAGCGCGCACTTGCGTGAGTGCGTGTGCGTGTGTGTGTGTGTGTGTGTGTGAGAGAGAGAGAGAGAGAGAGAGGGAGAGAGAGAGAGAGTGTCCGGGCTGTGTGGAGCCAGGCTGCCTGGGTTCTAATCCCAGCTTTTCCTCTTCTGTGCTGTGACATTTTGGGCAAGTGAATTACCCTCTCAGAGCCTTAGTTCTCTGTAATGTAAAATGAGGATGGACAGTAGTATTACTACTTCACAGGGATGTTATAAGGACTAAATGAGATAATACTCTTGTAGCACTTAGAATGTACTTTGTAGTGTGCCTTAGTTCTTGAGATCAACCTACATCTGACCCTAGGTTGCCTTCCTGCTGGGGTAGTGGGAAATTTGGTCTCATTCATTCTCAGGAATCTCTATCTTCCTGGCTTCTTTCATTCATTCAACAAATACTTATTGAGCACCTATTATATGCCTGGTGCTGTTCTACAGGCTGGGAACACAGCAGTGAACAAAGCAGACAAAATCCCTGCCAACGTAGAGCTGATGTTCTAGTGGAGTAGACAGACATTAAATATGATAAAAAGTAAAATATATGTCAAATGGCGATAAGTACTAAGGAGAAAAATAAAGCAGGGCTGTGTGGGGGTGTTGCAATTTTAAAAAGTGGTGGGGATATGAGTGTGTCAGGGAAGGCCCCACCAAGAAAGTGACCTTTGAGCACAACCTAAAGGAAGTGAAAGAGGGCGTTCCATGGTTATTCGGGGCAAGAGCATTCCAGGCAGTGGGAAGAGCGGGTGCAAAGGCCCCGAGGCAGGAACGTGAGCATGTATGTGAGGGTATCGTGCAGTTATATCTCTTGGCATGTCTGCATGTGTGATGTTATGTGGCAATACTTGGTATATGGGTGATTGCGCCTTTACACATGGGTGGCAATGTCTGCACATGTTCGTTCATGTGCAGGGCTGTCGTGTTCAGCCACAGAGGCTATGCCTACCCAATTCAGGGGGCGCCATTCATGCGGACTGCAGTGAAATGGGATCTCCTGGAATTGTGCAATGCACTGGCCCTGTGTACATATCTAAGTAAATACATGTAAATATGTCTGTGAAAATGTTCACATGTGTGCGTGTCTGGAGATTTAAATATAATTGATATGCAAATGTCGTATGTGGGTGTCTTTATTTGAAATGTTGATATTTTGTTTGCCATGGACTTCTGCACTGATATTTATTTTAAAAATATTGCATCTAGATGTTGCTTATCTTGATTACTCAGTTTTTGGCGCCTCCTCACATTTTGCACCCGAGGCAAGGGCTTGGCTCTCCTTAAGCTGGTCCCAGCCCTGCCCTGGGGCAATGTGGGGAAAACCCTTCCTGCTGGCTCTTTCTGGAATCTACATAATCTACGCTCGGCAGCACATGACCGGAATCCAAACCCTGTTTGAGCACATTTTGTTCCTTTAAGACAAGATTTATTGAGTGCTGACACTATGCCAGGGACTCTGCGTATATTAGTTCATTTTATCTTCACAGTTGTCTCTGGGGGTAGATATTTGTTCATTCAATTGAACGTAGGTTTATTTAGGGCCTACTATGTGCCATGAGCACCATCTGGCAGCTGTGCTGGCCTGGTAGGCATTCTCTAGTTTTCTGGTAATAGCGCCCTTATTTTCCTTTAGGGAACCTACCCTCTTCCGCTCAAAGTTCAGATGGTGCTGCCTGGGCTTTCTGCACCCGCCCCCAGGCTCCAGAGGTGGGCATGTGACCCAAGTGGCCCAATCAGCACCATCCATCCCTCTGGCTATAGAGATTGGTTATGGGATGAGTCTATGACCCAAGTTCATCCAGTCAGAGTGAATCCTGGGACTTTTGTTGCCCTGTTGGGAAAAAGAGCTCTCTTTCCAGCAAGAATTTTAGCTGTAAGAATGACATAGCCCTGGAGCTCCTAGAGAGGGTCTATTACATGGAGAGAGAGAAAAACTGATCCCTTCAGACTTTAGATCATAACTGATCCCTTATGACTTTATGGTTTTAGAGCCTCCTGGATCCAGCCATACCTGAAGTCAGTTTCCCTAAGACTTTTCAGTTCTATTAGTTTACAATTGTTTTTCTTTTTTAAAACCAGTCTGAAAGGGCAGTTAAAATCCTGTGCTTGACATCTTTGTACATTATCTCTTTTAATTCAGAGATAAATCCTGTGGCAAGGGGGCTCTGATTATAAACAAACTGATTCCCAGGACGTAAGTGGCTTGTACAGGTCATAGCAGCTCCATAGTTGGAGCTTGAATTTGAACCCAGGTCTCTCTGACTCTCACACAGTCTGAGCTCTGGACAAGAGGGTCTGTGGAAGTACTAGTGAAAGAGACCTGAGTCCCATTGTGGGCACTATTTTGCTATGTGACCTTGATCAAGTCATTTCTCCAATCTGAGCCTCAGTTTCGCCATCTGTAAAATGAGGAAGATAGAATGCCCACCCCATCATGCTGTCGTGAGTGTTAAATGAGACAATCTGTGTAAGTACAGCACTCGGAACAGGGCTAAGCATGCAGCAACGGATGTGAGCGATTATTATTGTGGCTTTTTTCTCGAGGGAAAGAAGGGGACCTGGAGGGCTTCCCCTGCCACTGTGTGGCCTGCCTCCCTGCTGGCTACAGGCTCCCCGCAGCCCCTGGTGGCACCCTCATCCATCTTCTGCCAGAGGCACAGACTGGGTTCACTTACCCGGGAAGCAGGCACTTAAGGAGCCGCTTCCCCAGTTTCTCTTTTAATTTTCATTACATAAATTTCACATCTCCTGGAATAGAGATCTTGAACGTCTGGACTCATTTGGAAATTGAGTCAGCAAAGGCCTCATTTATATTAATGAGCCTCGAGTCTGACTCGAGAGGAGGCTGAGACAAGGATGGATAGTAGCGACTCCTGGGCTGAGCCCTCCAGGCTGAGGTCAGACGCTGCCTTGATAAGCAGATGCCTCCAGATTTCGGCTGGGACAGTTCCCACTGTGTGGGGGCTCTGGATGCAGGGATGGTGTCTCCCCGCCCCCCCGGCTTAACCCCCTGCAATGGCTGCTCACTGCTCTCCAGGCTGCTTATCCTGCTGACAAGGTGTGCGTGACAGGCCTCTGCGGTGCTATCCCCTCCTACCCGCCACTCTTCTCACTCCTCCTCCAGCCTCACTGGCCTCCCGAGAGCATTCCTGCCGCAGGGCTTTGCACTTGCTGTGCCCTCTGCCCGAAAGGCTGTTCTCCTGGCTCTTCCTGTGGCTAACTCTTTCCTGCCAATCAGATCTTGTCTCACAGTCACCACCTCAGGGAGGCCTTCCCTGATTGCCATCTGGAGTCACACTTTCCAGTTACTCGTGTCACACCACCTGTTTCATTTTCCCATGTTTTCTTACTTATTTGTCTATTTATTTATTGGCTGTCTCCCCTCCTCCAAAGGAGAACATAAGCCCCATGAGAGCACAGACTACATCTGTCTCATTCACCTTTGTCTCCCTAGGATCTGGCATAGACAAGGCGCCCGATCAGTATTTGTGGAATGAATGCCTGGACTCACTCGGCAAACCCTGTCTGAGCGCCTGCTCCGTGCGAGGCCCCGTGCTGAGTGCTTGGAACACAGGTAAGAATGAGACAAGATCGTTGCCTCGATGGTCTGGGGCAGAGAGGAACACGACACAGCAACTGACATTTATTGAGTGTGATGAGTATTTTATGAGAGACACCACACTTAATCCAAATGATAGCCCTTGCAACCAGCTGCTGCTTGTACCAGTCCATGAAGCACAGAGAGGTGAAATAGCTTGCCCACGGTCATGCAGCCAGAAAATAGAGGAGCCAGGATTTGAGCCCAGGCCACCCGGCTCCCACCGCGGCGGCTGCGTTAACCAGCTCACGAGGCCACAGGAAGCCAGAGCCTGGTGCCGTGAAAGCTGCGATGGAGGCGGTGCTGGCGGCCGTGGGAGCCTGGAGGAAGCGCCCGATCTAGCCTTTGACGAGGGAAGGGATGAGCAAAGCCTTCTGGAAGACGCAGTGCCTTAGCTGTGTCTAGAATTTATTTATTTTTAACTTTGCATTACAGCTTAAGAATTTTTAATAGCTCCACATTATCCACAGTTAAAATTTTAAGTAATGCATATCATTCCAGGGAGCGGCAGTGCTATCCATCATTGTTGGGCAGTTGCGTGCTTGCAATTTTGAGGTTCTCCTTAATGCGGCAAGGCCCAACTCCCTGAGCTTAGTAGAGTGATGCAGTGCTTGAAAGCTTGGGCTCCAGGGCTTGGGTTCAAATTCTAGCTCCTCTCCTTACTTGGCTCCAAGGATTCTATATGCCCCATGCCTGGGACAAAGGACATCTCCAAAGTCACTAATGTGGCTAGATAAGGGGAAGTCCAATGAAACCCACAGACTCCCTTCTCATATATATATGCATATATATATTTTTCTTTTTAGAGACAGGGTCTTGCTCTGTTGCCCAGGCTAGAGTGCAGTGGTGCAATCATAGCTCATTGCAGCCTCGAACTCCTGAGCTCAAACAGTCCTCCTTCCTCAGCCTTCCGAGTAGCTGGGACTGACTACATCCTTGCATTGATGCCCCCAGCAGCCCCTTGAAGCAGGTGCTATTATTTCCTCATTTTATGGACTAGAAAACCAAGTTCCAGAGAGTGAAAATGACTGGCCCTAAGTCACACAGCGAGGAAGCGGTATAGCCCGAATTTGAGCTGTCGTGTTTCAGACCCAAGAGTTTCTGTTCTGACACACTAGGCTGAGCTGCAGTCTGAAACCCCCTCCCCAAAGCCCATCTTTCCCCTTTATTAATTTCCTGCTTGTTTGCACAGGGTTAATTGCCCACTCATCTGACAATGGAATAATTTGTTCCTTCCCCTCCCATCTGCAGAGTATCAGACTCCTTTCCACTTGGGAGACTGGATGTTGACGCCCTTAGAAGTTCTGTTTTTCTGATACCAATCTCCTCTCCCAGACTACCCTTCTAACAGCCAGGAATGAGAATGAGAGGAATGCCCACGTGCACAGAACAGGCACAGAAGTGTCTAGTCTGCCTTAGTTCCCTACGGGTGTCTCATCAGAGGTGGTTTCTTTCCATTAGCCCCAAACCTTCGCAGCCTGGCACCTCCAGACACGCTACTGTCTGGCTCTGCACAAACAGCCCTCCTAATATTTGCTGTGGGGCCATTAGGAAGGGCAGGTCCCCAAACAGGCGATGAGCTCAGGACATGGGCATCGCCACACCTGCTTCTCTCCCGCAGGAGGGGGAGGCTGCGCAGCCACTGACAGCATAGCCTTTTTTGAGCTTGAGTCTTCTGTGCGTACTTGCGCGTGGGCAGGAGGGCAGACGGGGGCTCAGCCAAAGCTGATAGACTTTGACTTGCAGAAAGAAGTATATTTTCCATCATGACCTGTAGTGTGCGCGTGCGCACACACACCCACACAATTGAAATGAAAGTTTCATGAATCTGTACTTACCTTTTTTTTTTTTTAGACAGAATCTCTCTCTGTCACCCAGGCAATAGTGCTGTGGTGTCATCATAGCTCACTGCAGCTTCAAACTCCCGGGCTTAAGCCATCCTGCCTCAGCCCCCCAAGTAGCTGGGACTATAGGCATGTGCCACAATGCCTGGCTAATTTTTCCATTCTTTTTTCCAGAAAGGGTCTCATTATGTTGCTCAGGCTGGTCTCTAACTCCTGGCCTCAAGCCACCCTCCCACCTTGGCCTCCCACAGTGCTGGGATTACAGAGTGAGCCACTGTGCCTGGGTCCCATACTTACCTTTTTATGAATAACACATGCTGATTTCCATTCTGTTCTATTCCACTCCTGTCTATTTTATTCTTTCATTAAAAAAGTGCTAGTCATTACCCATGAAACAGATTTCAAAGAATATTTTCATAATTGCATTTCAATAGAATTTGTTTCTGTTGTAAGCCTATGTATTTCATTTTATGGACTTCAAAGTATTATCCTGAGAGGGAGGTCCATGGATTCCGTCTGACTTCCAAGGGGGTCCACAGTACACAAAGTTTGAGAACCCCTGCCCCAGTGGGTCCCAATACATAGTTCATGAAACGCTACCCCAAGCTGAAAGCTCCCGGGAGGCGGAGCTCCGGAGTCTTTAACCTGGAGCCCAGCACAGAAATCACGTCGGTGGCCAATGTTTATGTGGAACTTAGTGTGCCAGCTTTGGGACTAGACCCTCTGCATGGATCGTTCCTACTAATCTCTGTACCAGCTCTGGTGAGACGGGTACTATTTTCAGCCCCGTGCCTCTCTCTGCCTCTTTACCCAACTTCATTTTTCTTCTTAGCACCAGAAGTGCCGCATATTTTTATCTGTTTATTGGCAGCCTCCCCCACTAGGATGTGTGTCTCTTGAAGGCAAGGATTCGCCTTGCTCGGTGCCACCTCCCCAGAGTATCAAAATATGCGAGATTTAAGGGGATGCCAAAAACTCAGGAGTCAAGATAAAGACTATTTCACTGCAATATTTTAAAAAATCAAAATTAATGCCAAAAATCCATGATTAGAAAAAAAAATCAAAATTTCGAATAGAGACAGGATCCAACCCTGCGTTTGCACGCCGCCTCGGTCTCCTCACCCTATCCCTGGCCCTAAAGGGCTTGATACGTAAGGGGTGCTGATGCGGATTAGCCTCATTCTGCGGATGGAGACTGAGGCACAGAGGCTGGCGACCTCCCCGATGCCAGTAACTAGCAAGCAGAGGAGTCGGAATTTTGAACTCAGCAGTCTAGTTCCAGACCCAGCTCTCTGAAACCCTGCACCATCCAGCCTGATGAATTATCCTGTTTAATCCTTTTGGCAGAAGCAGTAACCTGGTGAAATCAGATAGATTTGGGTAAAAGTCCCAGTATTGCCACTTCCTAGCTGGGTGATCTTGGACTAGTCATCTCAATGCTCTGAGCTTTATTTCCCTCAGTTGCAAAATGCAGATGATAATAACGTCTTCCTAGGGGTGTCTCATGAAGATTGTAGGAGATAACACACCCTAAGGGTTTGCAAAGCCCTGGAGACACAGGAGGTCTTGGGCCGCGTTCCTTTTCTTGCAGGCGCCCCTGATCTGTGCATGTTTATGTGTGTGTGGCTTCTCTGAAGCTCCTCGCCTGGGTCTGGGGCCAACGAGCGTGATCTCCCTTGTTAGATGGTTACCTCCGCAAGGGTGGGGACTCTGCCCGATTCAGCTGGATATCCCCAGCACCAAGCCTAAGACCTAATACACAGTAAGTGCTTAATAAATGTGTATGAAAAGCAAAAATGCTTGAAGCAAGGAGGAAAATGAAGGGGAAGGAAGAAGAAAGAAAGAAAGGAGGGGAGGGCATCTTAATTTATCTCAGAATTGCATGCTTATCCACAGTTGACAGGCAGAAGATGCCAGTACATGTTTGTTGAGTGAATGAATGACCTACAGGACAGTGACTGGTGCCACTAGGAGACTGTGAAGTTCTTCTGAGTGCTCCCACGCAGGCCTGAAAGTTCCCAGGGTGGTCCCCTGCCTTCTGGGTTGCAGTGAAGCGAGTGCTGGGTGAGGGGCCCAGGGAGGTGGCTCTGGCCCCGCTCAGCGTGAACACGCCGTGGGGCGTTTGGCAACCATGCAAGTCTAGAGCTCGGTGGCTAACCTGAATAAAGGGACCAGCACTGCTCTCAGGGGGGTTGTGAGCGTGAAACGTGTGCATCAGAGGGTCTAAAGTGCTGGCCAGAGACACACAGTCAGTCTCTGATGAAGATTTCTCCAGTTTATGGCTCAAAAGGAGAAAAATAATAATGAGGTTTTCACAAAGGCAAATGAATTCCACTGAAAAGACCATTCTTCACGTACTCCCTCCGTCGCTCGGGGGGTACACGCCGGGCTGCCTCCGCGGCAGGTGACTTTGGCGCGGTGGCCCTCAAACTTACCAAGATGTTATAAGCCCTCCCCCGACCATTTGAGCACTAAGGATGTTTCTTAAAAGAAATATGCACAGTATGAAATGACTTCATTTATTCATTTATTCCACATTCAACAAATTATTTATGGAGGACCTACTATGTGCCAGGCAGTGAACAAAACTGACACAAATCCATGCCCGTGTGGAATTTACATTGTATAGGAGGGAGATAAACAACAAACAAAATAAATAAAATAGCGTGTGTCAGGAGGTGACATGTATTATGGAGAAAAACAAAGCAGAGAAGGAATGGAGTGTGTGAGCATGTGAGTGTGACAGTGGGTGTGAGTGTGACTGTGTGAGTGTGGCAGTGTATGAGTGAGCGTGTGACTGTGTGGGTGTGAGTGTGAGCGTGTGTGGTTGCTACAGGGTCATCAGATGAAGGGGTTGCTGAGAAGGTGACATCTGAACGAGGTGACGGATGAGCCACGGGCCAGGCTGGAAAAGACGCTCTGGTGCGGGGAGCAGGGGGCAAAGGCCTTGGGGCGGGAGTGCGCCTCGCGCTGGGAATTTGACGGTGGCAGCGTGTCTGGACTGAGCACAGGAGGGGATGGCTAACAAGACAGGAGATCCAAGAGGGCAGAGGGGGCCAGAAGGGAGTCAGCCACGGTGGGCACGTTTGGGGAACAGGAGGAGGCCGGTGAAGTCACAGTGGAGCACCCTCGGTGACAGCAGGGGGAGCCGAAACAAAGAGGCGGGCAGGAGCCAGTAGAGGTAGGGACGCGCAGACCCAGCCAAGGACTTTGGGTTTTATTTAACATGTGTCGGGAAGGCTTTGGAAGGCTTCGGCAGTGAAGTGACATGATCGGACTGACAGTTTGGCAGGGCCCCTCTGGCCGCTGTGTTGAGAAGAGTCTGAAAGATCAAGGGCAGAAGAGCCCAGTCTGGAAGCTGATGCAGTAACAGAGCAATGGACGGTGGTGGTGTGGCCCCCAGCTGTGGCAGCGGAGGGGCGAGAAATGCAGCTCCCAGATCTATTTTGACGGCAGAGCCTGGAGGAACCGCCAACAGGCCATTCATTTCGGCACTACTCGTTACAGCGAAAGTTCGGAAGCAACTGAACGTTTGGCAGCAGGAGACTAGCAATGACCGTGTGCACTAGATCACGACGTACACTTACAACAGAACGAGGAGGCTCTTGGTATATTAATGCAGAATGATTTCCAAGATATATTAAATGAAAAAGGCCAGGTGCAGAGCAGTGCGTATAGTATGTTGCTGTATGTGTAGGGTAAAATAAAGCAAGGCAAAACAAAACATGTATATGTGTGTGTGTGTGTGTTTGCAAAAATTATCTCTGGAAGGGTAGGTGAGGAACCGGTGGTAGTCATTGACTCTAGAGATGGGGGATTGGGCTCCCAGATGTGCGAGGGAAATTTCACTGTTGGTGGTATCTTTTGGATTTTGTACTTCCAGGGATTCCCAACTGGAGGTGATTTTGTCCCCCAGGGACGTCTGGCAATGTCTCCAGACATATTTGGTTGTCTCCATGGGGGGAGGTGCTACTGTCATTTGGCAGGGGTCAGGGGTGCTGCTAAACATCCTACAATGCACAGGACAGTCCCCCCAACAAGGAATGAGCTGGCCTCAAGAGCCTTATGGAGAAGGCTACATAGGGAGCAACTGAGGCCTCCTGTCAACAGCCCGCAAGGAACTGAAGCCTTCTGAGCCACCACAGAAGCAGATCTTCCACCCTGGTCAAGCAGAGGACTGCAGCTGATGTCTTGATTGCAACCTCATGCAGGACACCCCCCCCGCCCCTCCTCCCAGCCAGAACCACCCAGCTAATGGTGCTTCTGAATCCCTGACCCACAAAACCTATGAGATAATAAATACTCCAAGGTGCTAAGTGTTGGGGTAGTTTGTAACACAGCAGTGGACAACTAATACAGAAATTGTTGAGCTCTATCGGTCAAGGCAGAGATCACACAGTAGTAGCCTGTGGGCGGTCGTCTGCCCATAGATGTGTTTCATTTGGGAAGTACAGGACTAACAAAACTGGAATTAATTGCTAACACTTAAAAGCTGGGATATTTTCCATAAAAATCCAGATTTCTGATTTCTCTTGAAAAGATCTGGCATTGCTGGGCCCGTATCTTTACGGGGTAGCAAGCAGTGGGAGACGACTAGCATCCACCCCTTTAGATGGGGTATGTGCTCTCCAGTTTGCCACACTCACCACCACTCCCTTATGTCTCTTAGTTGGGTTGCTTTACTGGTTCATGTTACTTGCTTGGTCCTTATAGGTGTTTGAATAGTATCTTTTATTGTAAGACTTTTTTTTTTTTTTTTTTTTGAGACAGAGTCTCACGCTGCTGCCCGGGCTAGAGTGAGTGCCGTGGCATCAGCCCAGCTCACAGCAACCTCAAAACTCCTGGGCTCAAGCGATCCTACTGCCTCAGCCTCCCGAGTAGCTGGGACTACAGGCATGCACCACCACGCCCGGCTAATTTTTTTCTATATATTTTTAGTTGGCCAATTAATTTCTTTCTATCTATAGTAGAGACGAGGTCTCGCTCTTGCTCAGGCTGGTTTCAAACTCCTGACCTTGAGTGATCTGCCCGCTTCGGCCTCCCAGAGTGCTAGGATTACAGGCGTGAGCCACCGCGCCCGGCCTATTGTGAGACATTTTTTATGAGAGAGGGATACCCAGGCATAGTTGACATGAAAGCCAAATGACCAGAGTTGGAGCTTTGATCCATGAACACAGCATGGGGTGGGTTACCCCTGGCTTGCATATCGGGGGTGACAAGCCGGGTACATTTTCGCACCCTCCCTCTTTGAGGGGAACAGAAAAGCCCATGCTGCCCATCTAGGTCCCCAGGCTCCCAGATTCAGGTCCCCTTACGGCTCTTCGCACCCGTCTCCCGGTGCCCTCCAGGAAATAAAACAAACGTCACCAAGCTTGTTTTCTCCATACCTTTTATTGAACTCTGCAGACTTCATTAAGGGACCATTTGCTTAGAAATTCTTAAACATTTGGACATATTTTACAAGACAGGACAGCAGCTGGAGGTCACACAAGGATCACAATATCATCTCACTACATGCATAAAAGACACGGTTTTTTGTTGTTTGGTTTCTGTGTGTGTGCGTGTGTGTGTGCATGTGTACGCGTGCACACGTAATGCTCATTTTCACCTTTACAGGAAGGACTAGAGACGTCAACTGACGAGAGATGAACAAGACCCATGAACACGCCTCCGAGAAAAAAGCGGCTGAGGACATTGGTCATTTATGGCTAATGTGGTTGTCTTGGCCACCATCAAGGGTGGGGTGATCAGAATGGCTTTGCTGGCAGAAAAGCCCCAACCTCACACCACAGGTTCCTGGGAGAGACAGGGTCTAAGCTGATGGGATCAGGGCACATACTGTCATGGGGGGGTCCTCGGGGCTCAGAAAAAAGGAGACCATTGGCTTTAAAAGCTGGAGGACAGGCTGGCCCTCATATGCAGCTGGGCTCCCATGGCTCAGGGAATGCAATCCAGTTTCCAGATGTTGGCTCCAAAGTTCCTGCCCCAGCAAGCCCCAGACCAAGGGAAGCCCCGACTTTGGACTGGCCACGTAGCCCATTGGAAAGCCACTTGGTGTTCTCGCCATGGGCATGTGTGAGCTGAACTAGAACAAGAGCTGGAACAATGCAGGGTAGGGGAGTAGGAAGGAGGCGGGGCTGTCCCACGGGGCCCCAGAAGTGTGGCTCTGAGAGGGCTGTGGCCCTTATCAGGTTGGGGCCTGCAAGTGTCAAATTTGGACGTCACCTTGACCCCAGATTGAGTTAAAGAACAGATGGTGTTGATAGAGCAGTTACGGGCTTCAGTGAGAGAGGGGCGCCCCCTTTCTGCTCCCCTCCCAGAGAGCAATCCGCAAGCCAGGTGAGAACTCACAAGCTCCCCTGTTCTCCACACAGCCACGCAGCCACTTGTCCCCTCAGAGGCCAATCATTCCCACATCCACTCACTCAAAAAACACTGGCTGGATGACCACTGTGTGCCAAGGGCATGCATTGGGGATGACCCTGAATTTCTGGTGCAGAAATGGGGTTCCCAGCCCTAGACTTCGGATTGAAATCAAAATAGACGCGGAGAACCAAGGGGCCAGCTGTCCGAGGCCAAGGATCCCTCTCGTCCCCACACTCAGGCACACCCAACTCTCCAATGTCCAGCTCATCCAGGAGGGAGCCCCAAACCCTAGTGGAGCCTAGGCGACCATGACCAAGCCATGGAGAAGACAAGAGTTTTTGGGTCTCTTCTCCTGTGCCACCACCTTCTTTCCAAACCTGGTTCAGCTCAGGGAAGCAGGAAATGCAGGGCGAGCCTCGCATGGCCCTTGCGGGCATTCCGATGGAATGGGATTGGGAGTTTCCTACATTTTCACCAACTGTCCAATACGCCTTGCGTTATTGCAACTTGGGCTATTTCTGCAGGGCAGACCTTCTAGAGGGGAAATCTTGGAAACTGAGTTTTGCTTTATTTTGGTTTTGGAAGAAGGCCGCTGCCTGGTCTACCCATCCAAACACATCATCCTGCCAAACCTCATAATAAAACCACCCAGGCCACCTGGACTTGGCTTCACCCTGAGGTTGAAGGATTTGAGGTTCCTACAAACCCACCACATACAAAACCGCTCTCATCAAGTACTTCCCTTGGTGGATGCAGGATCCGGGCTGATATGGAGAGGACGTCACAGACGTGGGTGAGCGGACGTTCAAAGCCTTGCTTTGCTGTGAAACGGGACTGTGGCTGCCTCTCTCTTTTGGCCCTTTGGGATTTACTTCATGGCTGGGGACTTTCAAAGGTCTTGAATGGGATCTCCTGTTTCATTTACCAGAAAAAAAAAGCCCTTTTGGAATGGTGCCATTCGCTATTAGCTGGGCAGTTGTTCACTGGGCTGGCTAATGGGTAACAGGTAATTGCGTCTCTTGTAGAGAAAGCCTCAGGCTCCTGAGGGCACAGGGTCTGGGCAGAAGGGCTAGAGCACCGTAGGACAGCCAGCCGGCGATGGGGGCTTCGTGGATTGCTCTTTGGCTGGCCTGGAAAGTGTGAGTCTCAGTCCAGTGTGGTGCCCCGTCAGTCACTGGGGATGAGTTTGATAGGTAGAGAGGGCCATTAAAATTTTCCAAGACAAGGTGCTGGGAGGAAGCAGGGTGTCCTGCTGCCACCTTGCCTCTTGGGCACCCCCTCTGACAGCCTCAAAGCCTGGAAGTGGAATTCCTGCTAACTGTGCTCCACGCCTTTGCCTCAGTGGCTTGAGCCTGTGCCCAGAGTGTTCAAAACCTCCCCCACCCCCGCCCACAAACACACACCCCAAGAAACAAAGGGGGAGAACTTCCTTGGTTGTTCAGTTCAGTTTCCACGCGATTCTAGGGACCCTGTGCAATAGGGGTCCACTCTGTACATCGTCTAGCCTCTCTTTAAACACCCTCAGTATAAGGGAGTTTCACTGGGTTCCATGTTTGACAACCCAGCTTACCAGAAGGGCTTCTTTAATTTAGGCTGAAATTGACTGCCCTGTCAATTTCAGCCAACCTACAGCTAGGTGGTTCCTTCCTCAGGTGAACTGCCTTGCTCCACCCCATCCTGGCCGGTCTTTAGATCTGTTCAGGATCTTTGCAGAAAGGGACGAAGAGTTGGGGTTAGAGGTGAAGATGAGGGTTCCTTTGATTAACAGAGCCCCCCAGAATTCAAGTTGGCATTTGGGGAAGTTCAGGAGAAATTCCAGGTTAAGATACAATCAGGGACAGTGGATGGAAACTCAAACTATGTGACCTCTTTCTTGATGAAAATAGCCGCAAGCAAGGGTGTTTGCTTATCGGGGCATCAAACCCAGGAAGTTACTGGGAGACAATTTTTTTGGTTTTGTTGCTCTTGTGCAAAAGTTTTAAAAACTCTTGTCTGTACTATTTTGGCTCTGGTTCAACCCAGACTACCAGAAATTTTGGGAGTGGGAAAACTCTGATTAGGGTCATAGTCCAGAATAATAAATTCATATTTGGGTTGGATTCCTCTTGAGAGTTATTTGATGGGGATGGTTCACTGCCACCTGGGGGTCCTGGTTTGGCTCAAATCTCTGATTCTGGGCAGAGCCCAGAGCCCCACAGCTGTCAGGGAGGCAGGGGGGATACCAAAACTGAAATGCGTGCAAGTTGGAGATTATCTGGCCTTTCTTCATCTTCCTGTGTGAGTTGATGGATGGAGAATCGCTTTCTGCTGAAGATACTGCTTAGTGAGATGTCCTCTGCCCACCCGAGGCTGAAAACTGCCTTGTAGAATTAATTATGAGGACAGTCCAAAAACTCCCCAAGGCTTGGACAGGTGGGAGCTATAAAAGTACAACTGCCCTCGCCACACATCGCTTGCTCTATGGAGCCAGGCAGCTGGGAAAGGGAGGGGAGATGAGCTAGCAGATTCTGGGGACATCTCTTCTCAGGGTTTGGCTGCCAGGGTGTCTGGCCATTGTTTTTTGGTGAAGCTGTTAGAAATGGATTGAAATGCGGAACTGATAAGAAGTTGATGAGATCTGAGGCCCAGCATGTTCTTCCGAGGTTTGCAAGAACCTGAAAAAGCTCTGGCCTTTGTGTCTGATTGATGTTACAGATCTACAGGGTGCCGGACATGGGACGAGCCCAGCCAAAAGGAACTTGCGTGTGTTCTGGGTCTCAGAACCGGCAGCGGGAAGTTCGCTTGCATGAGATTTTTGGTTTCGAGATCTCTGGGAATGAGAAAACTCAGTCCCTTCAGATCCCTGGAGGGGAGTGGGATATGCGCTAAACCAGCCCACATTCCATGCTGCTCTCTGGCCATCTGGAGCTCTGCTTCCCTTGGTCTCCCGCCTGCAATCACGCCCTGGATTCTAAAGCACAGTGAATAGGAGAAACACACAGACTGAACGAGGAAAGTAACAGCATCGACAGACCCTAGCCCCAGTGTCAGGAAATGCCTCCGTGAGGAAGTCAGACCCCAAAGTCTTTCCTTACTCCCAAGAAATCAGAAGCAAAAGGAAGGAAAGAAAAAACAGCCCAAGGGACAATGAGAGAAAATGAAAAAGACCAGAAAATATCAAAGCTACGAGAATGACCAACAATGAAACTCCTAAGGTAGTATTCTGTATTACAAAAGAAGAAATTAGACTCAATTGCCCTATTATAAATTTGCTAAAAATACATATATATATATTTTTTTATCTGAACAGAAAAATAGACTACTCTGAGATGCGTGGACATCCTATGACGTAGTCGCGCATCAGATACTTCTAGAGCCAAAAAAATGGCAACAGAAAATGCAGAGGTAACTCTTATTTCTGGGTGTAGCCAGGGCTGGTTGGGGCTGCCTGGGCTGAGTGACGGGAAAGCATTCGGATGCTGTCCTACAAGCAGTGGTAGGTGAGGAAACATCAGCTCGGGGCCGGGCACTTTCCTTTGTCCGGTGGGGGTCTCAGGGGAGTCCTCTTCTTCCTTTTGCCCACTTCGCAGCTACAGAAAAAGTCCATTCCCGAAGGAGTGTGTCCTGGGGGGCTTTTTGCCTTGCCCTCCTTTGATTCCAAGTTTCTTGACTTGAGGCCGAAAAGCCTGGGGTTATGTTACTTGAGACTAGTTGGCAGAGAAATAAGGAAAGGAGAACGATAGAGACCTGGCTTTAGTGGCCCTTGTCCATGGTGAATTTTAAATATCCCCTTGTCCGTGGACTAGACACTCCAGCCGGGACTGGAGCAAGACAGAAATATACAATAGTTACAAATATCAACAATACATTACAGTTTTACAGAAGAGAATACTGTTTCGCTTTTCTCCGTAGAAACATGGGTCTTATTATTAGGAGAAAGGGCAGCTACAGTTACCAAGACACAGTGGAGAAGAAGTTGGGAGTCAGTTTGCAAAAGTTCGTATCACCAGCCGTGCTCAGGGCAAGCTGGGGGAGTTGAAAGGAAGTGACCTTCTCAGGATTTTGCTGTGTCCCCTTCTTACTCTTCTTCATTCTTCATCCCCAGTTCTTTTGAGAAAGGGACTTCACAGGAACAAACGTTCTCTCCTCTTTTTTCTTCCCCTTTAAAGTGTGCTTAAGATAGAATTCCTAAAGAAGGCACTGCGAAATCTACTGCACCAGAGTCCTGTTGTTTTCTTTTGCCCAAAGATAAAGAGGTGAACACACTCTGTCCTGCAAAGCTTGCCCAGCTTGCCCACCGCTGGTTGTAGACGCTCACCCGTGTGATTGGGACACGTAGCTACCTGGTCTCTAGCCCTTTCTGATAATGGTGGAAGTTGGAACTCAAGTTCAGCTGGGTTCTGGATGCGTTTCCTTGAATTCGCCAAAGCGGCCAGCATCTGTTCACCTCCGGCCCCTCCTCGTGTCATTTGTTTGGGTGGATTTGTTTCTTTCTGCTTTCGTTGGTTGAGGAATGGGTGGGAAATGAACCGCCAAGTCAGAGCAGTGTTTGCTTCCAAACCATTGCTTTCCTCTTCTCTTTCAAGGCCTGTCAAGTTCACTTCTCAGTGGAGACGCATAGGTAGATTTCCCAGTGCGTGTACAGACATGTACGTAGATACATGTACGTAGATACAAGATGTATATACAGATGTATATACATCTTACAAACCTGGGTATGTTCCCTTTTGGTGGATGGGGGCTGGGAAAACGTAGCAATATTCTATTTTGAATTGAGCACAGGGTAAAAGCTACATTCCCATAATACATACACACATAAGAGGAAAAAAAAAAACACAAACCAAACCAAACCAAAATGCAATACTTTCTAAGCATAGTATATGCTGAATTTCAATTATTCTGTTTCTATAAGAACTCTATAGGACTCTGGCTATTAAGCCTGAAAAGGTAGGTTCTTAATGATACTTCTGAATTCATCCTTCAAAAGTGACTCAATAAAATGCTACTTTAAGGTCAAAGTACACAAGGAAGGAAGGGCCAGGTCCTACATGACCACACAAGGCAGAAAGGGCCTTTGGTTACAAGGAGAGTTGCACCAATCGGTTATTAGTTTTTTTAATAAAAAGAAAGAATTTCCAATCTGTACACTTCTCATCTGCTTCAACCAACAAATGAAATGCCTCGATTTGAAGAAGGGGTGGTAAGTTCCTTCTCACCATATATGGCTATATTTAAACATATTCACTTTCCTGATATGTAAAATAGGCTATATTATTATCATTATTAATTTTTACAGATAGCATCAGCTCTAAAAATATCTGAATCAGAAATCACAACTATTTACTTTTATCAAAAAGCATTTGTTTGTTTTCCCTGAATTTTCACATTTGTGCTGATGGCGGACACTGATGGTGATGGAAACAAGAGACACACGGGCCGGCCGGCGGGGGACTGTTCCACAGTCGTTGCTCAAGAGGCCCCCAGCCCAGACTGTGTGCTCGGCAAAGTGTTTTGAAAGAGCCGCTGCTCCCTCCCTCGGGTGTGCCAACTGGCACCGATGGATCTCACGCTCTCCATGCCCCTGAGTCCCTTTGCATTTATTGTGCAGGTATCTGAAGATACCTAAGAACAGGACCGAACCCTCTTGGGGGATCCGCAGTCCCTGGAGATGCTGAGAAGTGGTATGAACTGGATTTGTATACAGCAGAGAACAAGCATTTTTAATGGTGGTGGAATGACCCCATGTCATCATACCTGTGACAGGTGGCCCAATCTCATGCTATTATACAGAGGGCAGGCAGAACAACTCCATGATATTTGTGTACTGACAGGTGGATCATGCCGTTGTACCAATAGGCAGACCAGCAACAGATTATATTAAGAACAGGTGAACCAACACTATGTCCTTGTTCCATCGGGAAGACATATGCCTGTTACTGTATTGAGGATAGGCAGACCTACGCTATTGTACTTGGGACATCATCCATCAACATTACAAAGAGACCAACATTGTTCCATTGTACTACAGACAAGCAGACCGATAGCATGTTATCTTTACTGACAGACGAGCCAACACCATAGCATTGTATCAATCAGTGGTTCAGCCCAATGTCGCTGTACTGAGGCATTGCCAACAACACCATGCTGTTGGACTGAAAGCAGGCAGGCCAGTGCCAGCTCATCAAACTAGGACAGGAAGACCAACATCAAGAAAAACACCAGAATCGCTCAGGATGCACACACATACTTATTGCTTTTGTCTGTACCGGCTGCATTGATGGCTGCAGGAAGGAGAGTTGAGCTTTTCGTACAGACAGTGACACTGAAAACACACCAGTGGCTGGTTGACAAGAAAGGGAACAGAGTAAGACACCCAATGTCCAACTGTCACTGTGTCCTTCTGAGATGTGCACGTCTCCTGTACACTTGACTTTGTGAGAGGCCCCACCCGAGGGCCAAGAACCCCTCCTGACCCATGAGGGTTAAGGGGATGCTTCAGAGGGACAGGAAAGGAGCCCAAAGACTTTTCTACGGCAGACAGTGATGCCAGCACAATATCACCCACCGTGGCCAGAAACAGGCTTGTAGCAACAACCCAACTACAGTCCCAACAAGTGGCCCACGGAAATAATGCTTGTTTTAAAGTGCAAGATGTTGACACTGTCCCTGGTAGAACCTAATTTTGAAAAACATAAAGTGCTTTTTATTTTAATTTTTTTTAGCTTGAAAACCACAGGAAACAAAGAAGAATTTCTATTATAGTAGGCGCTTTTCCTGCCATAGCAGGAGGTATTCAAAGTCTGAACTGGGCATTTCAATTATGGGTATTTTTTTCCTTTCATTTTTGCAGGTAAAAAAAAAAAATCAGATTTTTATGCTGTTCTTTAGGAACACACAGTCTCTTTGAATAAGCTATTTCTTTTGCATATTTGACACTTGCATATCTTTTGAGTCTACACTAGTGATATACAGAAAGCGTTTTCCTCCTACAACTCTAAAGCAACGCTCCGAGTTCATACTGTTGGCTGAGTGCCCACCTTCTGACCCCTTCCCAGATCGCCAGGGGGCAATTAGAATTGAGTACAAGTGGTGCAACTCACCTACGATATCTCAAAATATAAAATCTCAGGTACTATGGAACACCGAAGTCAATGAAGACATTTGAGTAAGAGTTTTGCGCTGGGATCGTTGCTTATGGTGCAGAGATTTCCTCATAACACAAGCATTCTCTGTAGCCTTCTAACTGTGGGATCCATCCAGGAGGTGATGGGCAGGTGTTCCTAGAGGCGGCCAGGCAACACCCGATACCGAACTGGTCAACCCACTCTTTCGACACCAGCCACTTGTTCCAGCATCCTTCTCCAGCTGAAGTCAGGAGGGATGGAAATGCTGCCCTCACAGGCTGTGATGGAAAGCCATCCGAGAAGGTTGGGGAGTAGGTGGCCTCGGTTATGTCTAGAATGGTGGTAGTGGTGGCTGTGAGTTCTGCTCATGTCATCTCCCAAAGAGGGCAACAGAATTGTTACAAGGAGGCGCCGTACCCTATGGCTTGGCCAACTTCATGCCGATGAACCTGTCATGGCTCTCAAGGTCTTAGGGAGCCTTCTCTGGAGTCTCTCTTCTTTCTGGGGGCTTTGCAGGGCCTTTCTGTTTCAGAGTTCATGAAGAAAATCTCTGTGGCTTTTCTGAACAGCCCTCCTCTTTGGATCTTGCCCCAAAGTCTCTCCTCCAGGGCGGGGCAGTTCAGAGGCCCTGATCCTGTGTGCTGCCATGGGCTCCTGCCCCCGGCAACACGCGGACGTCGGGGGAGATGTGGTTCTCAAGTTTGCACTTTTCCTGACCACTGGGGCCTTTTCCAGTCAATGCTTCTGTAGAGTAAATACAGTTCTGCCTTAAGAACTTAGGGGAGGTGGGCAAGGGGGAGCTTTCAAAGTGGTTCTTGTCTGATCTTGTCCCGACACTGAACTTGGGGCTGGTGCTCCCATGGAGGCTTTTGGGTGGGCTGGAGTCCACACTGTAGAGCAGCTGCCCCTCCTCATCTGTGTCTGCGTCAATGTACTGGTGGATTCCCGCCTCGAAGCTGAATGCTATTGCTGTGTGTTTCTCGGGCGACCGGGGGGGTGTCCTAGCACTTGCTGTAGTGTAGATGGAGGACTCTGGGCTCAGCACAGGCTTGTCCAAGAGTGTGGCACACTCCAGTCCAGCGACAGCAGCTGTAGCACCCCCCCGGTTCCTAAGGGGGTCATGGTACATCCCCAGAGTGGGGAGTAATGGACTGGGGTCACCCTCCATGAAGTTGACTTTAAGTGCTCGGAGCTTCAAGGGGTTGTTGGTCTTCATGGAACTCTTGGGGCTCTCGATGAAGAAACTAGAGTGATGGCTGGCATCGGGGGTGGGGTTGGCCTCTATAAACCTACCACCACTGGCACCCAGAGCTCCCCGCCAGCCCACCTCTGGGGCCACGCTGCCCCCAGTCTTGCTGGGGAGTGATGTTAAAGGGCTGTGGGAGAATCTGGTGGCTTCAGGGAAGTCTGTGGCACAACTAATGAAGCTATCAATGCTCGACATACTTCGCATGTCAATGACCCCCTCTGTGCGAGTGGGCAGAGGGGCTACAGGGCTGGGGATACTCTCCATTTCAAGTTCTTCCTTTGGTTTGCTCTGTGTTGCTGACTCCTTGGTATTGAGGATAGGCTGGGATTGGGTCTTGGCCATCTTATTGTACATGTCTTCCAATTGCTGAACGTTCAGGTGCTGAGGACTAGATGATGATCTGGCCTTCTCAGGGGATCCCTGCTCCTTGGTTTCAAAGGACTTACTTGAGCTGGTTTCGGACAGTGTCCTCTTTGTCCATTTCCATTTGTTGGGAGACAAGTGGTTATCTTGCACTTTATCCTTCTTACTCATACTCTCCCCATTTTTCTCAACCACGATGTCCATCATCTCGATGCTCCGGGCGAAAGCATCCTTCATGTTCATGGACACGATGCTGCCGTTCCGCTTGGCTCTCTCCAGAGCCTCCCTCCGCTTGATTGCTTTCTCCTGCCTCTTCTGCTCCTTATAGAACTCAGAGAAGTTATTGACGATGATGGGGATGGGAAGAGCAATCACCAGGACTCCTGCGATGCAGCAGAGCCCCCCAACAATTTTCCCCAGGAGAGTCTTGGGGTAGATGTCTCCATACCCAACGGTTGTCATGGTGATGGTGGCCCACCAGAAAGAGGCCGGGATGCTTTTGAACTTGGTGTCATCCTCATCCTTCTCGGCAAAGAAGACAAGGCTGGAGAAGATCATGATGCCCATAGCGAGGAAGAGGATGAGCAAGCCCAGCTCGTTGTAGCTCCTCCGCAGAGTGAAGCCCAAAGACTGGAGGCCGGTGGAGTGGCGCGCAAGCTTAAGGATTCGGAGGATACGCATGATG
The DNA here is from genome assembly GCA_963574885.1 of Lepilemur ruficaudatus. NCBI lineage: Eukaryota > Metazoa > Chordata > Mammalia > Primates > Lepilemuridae > Lepilemur > Lepilemur ruficaudatus. The sequence continues at coordinate 37,164 of CAUYRT010065909.1, forward strand.
CGGAAGATCTGGACCACCCGGCGGACGTTCTGGAACTGCAGCACGCTCTTGTTGGATTCGGTGAGGAAGATGGTGACGTAGTACGGCAGGATGGCCAACAAGTCAATGGCGTTGAGCGGGCCCTTGAAGAACTTCCACTTCTTGGGCGAGGAGAGGAACCGCAGCAGGTATTCCATGGTGAACCACGCAATGCACACGGCCTCCACGTGGGCCAGCTGCGGGTTGTCTGTGGTCTGGCCGAACTCATCGAGGCTCTGCAGCTCGGGCAGTGTGTTGAGGGACAGGGCAATGGTGGAGAGGACGATGAACATGATGGAAATTATGGCGAGGATCTGTGAGAAGAAGAGAGTGGGCTTTAGTAATCAACCACCAGCGGGATGATCATCACATCATCACAGTGGCACGTGTGGGCACAGGTACGTGCCTTGTAGAGGGCACAACTCAATGTTTGGGAGCATTTTCACATCTCACTAGCCACTTAATGACTGAATATTTGAGCTAAAAAGATAATTTATTGGAACCCATTTATTATCTGGGTGTGGAAACTGGGGCCCAGAGAATTGAAATGATTTAAAGCTAATTGGCAAGCCCAGGGTCAGCAAACTTACAGAGGGCCAGATAGAAACTACTTTAGGCTTTGAGGCCCAGGCACCCTCTGTTGCCACTCCTTGACTCTGCATTGGGAGCATGAAAGCAACCTTGGAGCATACAGGAGCAAATGGGCATAGCTGTGTTTCAATAAAACTTTATTTACAAAAACAGGCAGTGGACTAAATTTGACCTGTGGGCCATGGTTTGCTGAGTCCTGATCTAAACCAGTGGTTCATACTATCATGGGATGGGGTGCTACTTTCACTACAATGATACTACTAATTATAGCAACCCTTTACTCAATGTTCATTGTGTACTAGGCACTTTCCATGCAACGGCGAATTTGTTTTCAGAATAACCCCATCCAGTATTATTAGCTCCATTGAACAGACGAGGAAACTTGGGCTTCCATAGCTAGTAAGTAGCAGAGCCAGAATTTTAACCCAGGTCTGTCTGACCCTAGAGCATGAGCTCTTAAGACTGTGTTGAAAACCAGCTGAAAGCTAAGGACCTTTTTGCTAGAAAAATGCCCAAACACACGAGGTTTTTGCAGGTAATTTCCAGGGAGGCACAGACATCCTGGACCCATGTTAACACCTGATTGGAACTATGAACTTTTTGGGGCTAAAGATACTGGCTTAACTACCTTGGAGTTTCCTTGGTCAAGAAGAGGCCTTGGGCTAGAGAAAGGGCTCAGTGGATATTTGTTGAAACTAATGGAATCTAGGCCAATCTCAGAGTATGCAGAAAGGCAAGTCGATGTAATAAATTGCTCTGAAGGTCTTTTTTCAAAAAATACAAATTCAATCACATTACTCCTCTGCTTAATAAATCTCCAGGACTCCTCAGGACTAAACGAAAACCCCTAAACCCTCCGAACACCTGTCTTTGTTTTGGAGACTTGACCCTCCTCTTCCCCTGCCCCTGCTGAAGGGGGTGGGCGACTGGTCACTGTGTTTGTACCATCCGATCCTGGCTGCTGCTGATCGGCCCAGGGTGGGACAGAAAATCCAGGCCAGGCCAGTCTGTACACTGGACTCAGCCAACTCACCCTTTTGAGCTCGGGGATCCGGGGGCGAGCAGGTGATGGAAGGGTGAGCCCCCGAATTAAACGGTCAAGGAGAATCTGGGCTGGAACCAGCTCCATGATAAGCCCAAGCCCCAAGCAAGTGTCTCCCAAGTTGCAGGGGACACAGATGCCGTCAATCACATCAGAAAGCTGAACCTCTGAGAGAAGCCAGAGAATGAAGGGAAGAGGCAAAGGGCAGGTGCAGTGGGGACACAGGAGGGTCCTAAGAGGGTGCACAGGGCGTCAGCCTGCTGTGGGTTCAAGCCCCAGCTGGGCCACTTCCTCACTGCGAGCAAGTTATTTAACCTCTCTAAGTCTCGCTTTTCTTATCTGCAAAATGGGATGATAACAACAGTGTCTACTTCAGAGAAGTGCTGTGAAGATTAAATGTGTTAACACATGCCAAGTGCTTAGGACAGATTCCAGCAGCACACAGTGAGTGTCTAATAGGTGCCAGCTCTCATCACAGGGGAAATACCGCAGCCCACACCACCCTGTCAGCCCAGACCACCCAGCCTCGGAGTGACCCAGTTGGACTTTGCTTCCTGCCTTGTCTGAGACTGCTGCCGTATCCTGTAAGTAAAGCCAGTTGCTGTGCGGGTGAGTGCGGGGTTTCTGGCACCTGCAATGTCCCTACACATCATTGTTGCGTCCCTCTCATTTTGACTCTGACCCCTGCCTCTGGCCTTTCCTGCCCCCGGTTCCCAAACTACATACTTCTCTAGCCACACGCTACAGTTGGGCAACTCTGCATGTCGGAGCCTCTTTCTGTCTGTCGGTGAATTCCAATCCGTCTTGTAGAACCCAGCCCAAGTGGCTCCTTCCCTCTGAAGGGTCCCTGCTCTCCACAGGTAGGGCTGGCTGCTCCACCCTAGGGGCTCCCTCATCATTCTGCCATACCTTGGGGATACTTACCACCTACATCCCATTATGGGTGTACATGCATGCATGCATGCATGCATGTGTGTGTGTGTGTGTGTGTGTGTGTGAGCGTTGTGGGGACAGGGGTCAGTTCTGAGGTTTATCTGCATGTCACCAGCACCTCGCCCAGGGTGTGACACCTGACAGGTGCTCCCAGTGTTTGTTGGCTATTGAGCAAGTCATGGAACTATAATTGGAAGGGCCAGAACTAGAATTCACTTTTCAGTTTGGCAAATATTTATTGATCATCTACTACGTGTGAGGCACTTTGCATGACACAGGGGATACCACAGGTTGCAAGAGACTCTGGTGCCTTTATAGGCCAGCTGTGAAGATAAAAGGGAGTGTTGTGTGGTCCAGTGTTTCCCCAACCTTGTTGCTCTACCCACTTCTTGATTTTTTTGCTATAGTCATATCTGACACAGATAAGAAATAGCTTTTGAGCCTTAGATTCTTGATTTATACTCACTGGAAAAAAATTTTATAATCACTTTCTAAAATGAAATATTTGATACATACAAAAGTAGACCTACCTTATGTATAATTTATGAACCATAGTCAAGTGCATACCTGTGAACCCACCACCCAAATCCAAGGACAGAGCGGGTGGCTCTAACTGATACTTCTTGAGTGTTCTTCCCACTCCAGAAAACACCGTTCTGTGGATTTTTTTATCCCTTTGTTTCTGTATAGTTTTCAATATGAATATATGTGTCCCTAAAGAAACTGTTGTTTTGTTTTGCTCGGTTTTGACATCATACTGTATATATTTTTCTGCTACTTGCACCACTCTTTCCTTACTGGTTAAAACAAAAACCAAAAAAGCCCACTCACCTTATTTTAGCCTTATCCTAAGAAATAATATGCAAAACCCCTGATTTTTTGTGCTAGAGGTATTCAAAATAGACATGTGATTATTGGAATAAACACTTTGGCAGCATGTCTTTTGGAGCTCCTGTGTCGACGTTGGGAGAATGCTTCCTGGAGCGGGAGTCCCAGCTCTGCCATGCATTGGCTGAGTGGCCTTGGGCATCGGAACTTCCCTTGCCTCAGTTTCCTTATTTGTAAAATGAAGATATACCAGTGGTGTTTAATGGAACGATTTTGACCCCTGGGGACACTTGGCAATTTCTGCAGAAATTTTTGGTTGTTATGACTTGGGGGAGGGGTGCTCCTGGCATCCAGCAAGTGGAGGTCACAGGTGCTGCTAAACATCCCACAGTGCACAAGACAGCCCCCCGCAAAGCACTCAGTTGTACCCCAAAAACATCAATAATACCAAGGCTGAGAAACTCTGGGATATGCCAACAGTCAGCCCCTCACTAGTTGGGGAGCAGGGGGGGGACACACAGTAGAGCAGATCTTACAGAGCAGGCTGCAGGCCTTAGGCTGAGTCTTGCAGGAAGCTGTGCCAGTCTCATTCCAGAGAGTCTGTTTCTTTAAGAGCTGGGACATCCTATTTCCCCCAGAGGCTGGCAGGGGAAGCCTGCTCCAGCTTCTAACCCCCAGACAACTCCAGGGAAGGCCCACATAATTGATGTTCTGCTGACAGATGCATGAATTATGCACCCAGCTATTGTACAGTCTTTGGTGCCTGTTATTCTAAGGCGGGCACCCCCTTTGTACCTGACAATGTGCCCTCTCAGCCCGAGGATGCCCAGGAAAGGAGAAAAGGGGAGCAGGGGCCCCCCTGGATCCGGGGGGTGGGGTGTCTGTTGCTCGGGGTTGGGTTGGGAGGGTCAGAGTGCACCGGGCCTCCATCTCCTTGCACCAATGGCATGTGTGGTAATATAGCATTGTGGGGCTCCGCTGTCCGACCCCTCCTGGCCCTGCCTACAAGAATATTTTCTCTTCCAGATCCAGGGAAGCCCATAGAGTCAGGGCCACACTTCCAGCCTGGGAAACTTCCTAACGTGAACTAAATCCTCTGGGCCTCAGTTTCCCGATCTATAAGACGGGGGATCATTGCAAGACTGAGAATTCAATGAGTTCCTAAGGCCCTTAATTCATGGCACAGTAACTCTTCACTCTTATTATTTTTATTATTCCACAACTTTACATTTATTTATAAGCTGGTTTTGAACTTGGGTTGAATCCAGTGCTATTATTTCCCAGCTATGTGGCCTTGGACAAGTCACTTCCCCTCTCTGAGCCACCATTTCCTTCTCTCTAAAGTGGAGACAAGGCTGGGTGTGGTGGCTCCCAGCACTTTGGGAGGCCAGGGCAGCAGGATCACTTGAGGCCAGGAGTTTGAGACCAGCTTGAGCAACAAAGCAAGACCCCGTCTTTACAAAAAATAAAAATTTAAAACATTAAAAAAATATGGCGATGAAAGTAATTGAGCACTTACCACATAACAGCCACTTAATATATATTGTTACTAAATTATCAGTTGGGTAATTCAGTGTCAGCCCCACTCCCAGCCCCTGGACTAGCTGCTTCTGGAAGGCCAGGGCCAGGTCTATGGAGCCCCTGTGACTGGCTAAGGCAGCAGGCATCCTCTAAAAGCTCTTGAGCCCAGATGGACAGTGTCAATCAGGTCTCTGGGACAGGCCCCAGGAGTGGAGGATGAGCCACCACCCAGGAGCCCTCCTGGCCCTAGCTCAGGCCCCAGTGGGGCCTCTGCTTTTCTGGGATCTGAGCCCAATCAGGTCTAGGCAGAACTCCAGGAACCCAGGGAGCAGAGGCGGGAGCCAGTGCCAGGGACTCAGAGGCTGTCCCCAAATTCCCTCCCTGCAAGGAGGCTCTAGATCCTGGAGCCCACCTGTGTGCACCAAATGGGAGAGGGGGTTTTGGTCTTCTGGGAGAGGAGATCGGCAGGTGGGTCCCCAGGGTAGAATTCAGGTGTGCTGTAGCCCGGCCCTCCTCGTCCTAACTGCCAGCTTTGGTGGTTCATCACCACCAGGTGATACCCACAGACTGTTTGTCATGGCCTCTGCACACCTCCTACTCTACCAGGAATGTGGACAAGGCACAGAACATCCGTGCAGGAAAGTGTTCAAGCTCCTCTCTGAAACGTGGGGAGATTCAAGCAGAGAAGGGAAGCGACTTGCCCATGTCACACAGCCCGTTGTGGTCAAGGCTGTATAATAACCCTCGAAGCTTTGTCAAGCTGGGAGCTGCTCCTAGTGTTTAGGGCTTGCAAATTGCTCTCCGTACACATGCATGTTTATAACAGCAAGATTCATAATAGTCCCGAAGTGGAAACATTTGTCCATCAACTGATGAATGGATAAACAAAATGTGGTCTATCCATACAATGGAATATTCTTCATCCATAAAAAGGAATGAAGTACTGATATACGCTACAACGCAGATGAACCATGGAAACATTATGCTAAGTGAAAGAAGCCAGACACAAAAAGCCATGTATGACGTGATTCTATTTATAGGAAATGTCCACATAAGGCAAATCTATAGAGACAGAAAGTAGGTTAGTGGTTGC
>CAUYRT010065913.1:0-17860 GCA_963574885.1 Lepilemur ruficaudatus
TTTTTAGTTGTCCAATTAATTTCTTTCTATTTATAGTAGAGACAGGGTCTCGCTCTTGCTCAGGCTGGTCTTGAACTCCTGACCTTGAGCAATCCGCCCGCCTCGGCCTCCCAGAGTGCTAGGATTACAGGCGTGAGCCACAGCGCCCGGCCAAGAGAACACACTTTTTATGCTTTCAATCATTTTAAATTTATTGAGACTTGTTTTATGACCTACCATATGGTTTATCCTGGAGAATGTTCCATGTGAAATTGAAAGGAATACATATTCCACTGTTGTTTGGTGGACTGTACTATACACAGATGTCTGTTATATCTAGTTTACAGTGTTGTTCAAGTCTGTTTCCTTGATGATCTACCTAGTTCTGTCCTCTATTGTGAGTGGAGTATTGTTGAATTGTCTATTTCTCCCTTTAATTCTATCAGTTTTTTCTTCATTGTATATTGGGACTCTATTAGGTGTCTTTGTATTTATAATTGTTATATCTTTCTGATGGATTGACCCTCTTATTGTTGTAAAATGTTTCAGTATATTTTTACTAGCATTTTTGTTTTGTTTTACAGTATATGGTATTTTTTGGCTGGGCATGGCAGCTCACCCCTGTAATCCTAGCATTCTAGGAGGCTGAGGTGGGAGGATTGCTTGAGGTCATGAGTTCAAGACCAGCCTGAGCAAGAGCAAGACCCCATCTCTACTAAAAATAGAAAAAAAATTAGCTAGTCAACTAAAAATAGAAACAAAAAATTAGCCAGGCATGCTCATGCCTGTAGTCCCAGCTACTCAGGAGGCTGAGGCAGGAGGTTCACTTGAGCCCAGGAGTTTGAGGTTGCTGTGAGCTAGGCTGACACCACAGCACTCACTCTAGCCTGGGCAACAAAGTGAGACTCTGTCTAAAAAGAAAAAAAAAGTATATGGTATTTTGTCTCATGTTAGTGTAGCCATTTCATCTTTCTTATGGTTGCTACTTCCATGATATATCTTTTCCATAATTTCTTCTTTTTTCTTTTTTGAGACAGAGTCTCTCTCTGGTCACCCTGGCTAGAGTGCAGTGGTGTCATTATAGCTCACTGCAATCTCAAACTCCTGGGCTCAAGTGATCCTCCTGCCTCAGCCTCCCGAGGAGGTGGGACTACAGGCATGCGCCACCATGCCCGGCTAATTTTTTCTATATATATTTAGTTTGCCAATTAATTTCTTTCTATTATTAGTAGAGACGGGGTCTTGCTCTTGCTCAGGTTGGTCTCGAACTCCTGACCTTGAGCAATCCGCCCGCCTCAGCCTCCCAGAGTGCTAGGATTATAGGCGTGAGCCACCGCGCCCGGCCTAACTTTCTTTAGTGTCCTTTGAAGCACTAAAAATTTTTAATTTTGATGAAGTTCAATATATCACTATTTTCTTTTGTTGCTTATGCTTTCAGTATAATATCTAAGAATTCATCACCCAACCTAAGTTCATGAAGATTTACCCCCTATGTTTTCTCCTCAGTTTTATAATTTTAGCGCATTCATTTAGGTCTTTGCTCCATTTAGAGTTCATTTTTGTATATGGTGTGAGGTAAAGATCTGTATTAGTTTCCTGGAACTGCTGTAACACATTGCCACAACTTTCATGGCTTAAAACAACAGAAATTGATTCTTTCACAGTTCTGGAAAGAGGTTTGAAATCACACCCTGTGTTGGCAGGATTGGTTCTGAGGGAAAACCCATTCCATGGTTATTTCCTAGCACCTGGTTGCTATTGGCCGTTGTTGGTGTTCCTTGGCTTGTACATCACTGCAATCACTGTCTTCAACTTCACATGGCCTTCTCTGTTTCTCTTCTCTGTGTCTATGTCAAATCTCCCTCTCCTTATTAGTGTACCACTCATTAGATTTAGGTTTCAACCAAAATCCAGGATGATCTCTTCTTGGGAACTTTAACTTAATTACATCTGTAAAGACATTATTTCCAAATAAGGTCACATTCCTAGCTACTGGTGGTTATGTTTTAGGCATACTGTTTAGAATGCATGGTTCAACCACCACAGGGTCCCTCTTAATTCTTTTGTATGTGGCTGTCCAGTTGTCCCAGCACATTTTTTGAAAAGACTATTCTTTTCCTATTGAATAGTTTTGGCGCCCTTGTTGAAAATCAGCTGATCATGCCCACATGGTTTTATTTCTAAATCTCAACTCCATTCTACTGATTGCCTGTCTATCCTTATGCAAGTACTACACTGTCTTGATTATCATTACTTTATGGAATGTTTTGAAATTGGTAAGTGTGAATCCTCCTACTTTTTTCTTTTTTCAAAGATTATTGCATAGTCTATGTCTCTTGAATTTTCATATGAATTTAGAATCAGTTTGTGAATTTCCACAAAGAAATCATTTAGGAATCTGATGGGGATTTTGTTGAATTTATAGATCAATTTGGGAACATAGCCATTTAACAATATTAGGTCTTCCAATCCATGAACTTTTCTCTGTTTATTTAGATCTTTAATTTCTTTCACTAAAGTTTTATAGTTTTTAGAGTATAAGATTTGCATTCCTCTTGTTAAATTTATTTTTAAGTATTTTATTCCTTTTAAAGCTACTGCAAATAAAATTGTTTCCTTAATTTCATTTTTGGATTGGTCATTGCATAAATATAGAAATATAATTGATTTTTGTGTATTGACCTTATATCCTGCATCTTTGTTGAACTTGTTGATAAGTTCTAATCACTTTCTAGTGGATTCTTTTTCTAGCATTTTCTATGTAGAAAAATCATGTCATCTGTAAATATAGTTTTATATCTTTTTTTCCAATCTGAATGTACTTTATTTCTTTTTTTTGTCTAACTGCTGGCCAGAACCTTTAGTAATGTTGAATAGAGATGGCAAGAGTGCACATTCTTGTCTTATTGCTGATCTCAGGAGGAAAGCAACCAATCTTTCACCATTAAATGTAATGTTAACTGTGGGTTTTTCATGGGTGCTCTTTATCAGGTTGAGGAAGTTCCTTTTTATTCTTATTTCATTGACTTTATTTTTTATCATGAAATGATATCAAATTATGTCAAATGCTTCTTCATCTACTGAGATTATCATATGGATTTATCAGAATATACTTCATATTTATATTAACTTAATTTCAATAAGATGTACAAATGTTCCTCTCTATAGGTCCATTTCTTTTTCTTCAGTTTTTGTGCTATTATATTATATATATTATATTTAAATATGTTGCAAACTCAAGAATGCATTGTAATAACTATTACTTTCAGTAATTTTGGAAAGCTGCTATTGCCGTGTCTACAAGGTCAGTGATCTTTTCTTCTACAGTATCAAATCTACCATTAATCTCATTTCACATCCAGTGTATTTTTCATCTCAGACACTTTCATTTCTAGAAATCTGCTTTTGGTCTTTTCTTTATCTTTCATATCTTATATAATTTTTTGAACTATGGGCATGGTGGCATGCAGTTATAATAATTGTTGCCATGGAATACAGTTATAATAACTTTTAATATAATTATCTGCCAATTCTAACATCTGTGTCAGTCCCGGGTTAGTTTAGATTGATTGTTTTTTCTCTGCCTTCTGGGTATATTTTCTTATTTTCTTTGTAAGCCGAGTTATTTTTTAGCTGCTGTCAGACATGATGATATTACCTTGTCAGATGCTAGATATTTTTGCCTTTCCTAAATATTCTTGAGCTTTATATTTCTGGGACACAAGAAATTATTTGAAAATTGTTTGACCCTTTTTGGGTCCTGTTAGGCAAAATTAGATAGTGTTTGGTCTAGGGATAATTATTCCTCACTGCTGACAAAAGACCATTCTGCATAACCAATGCCCGGCAAATTATTATGTTTCCCAGTCTGGCTGGTGAGCAGGCATTATTCCCAGCCCGTGTATCACTAGGTACTATTTCCTGTATTCCTTTTGGATTATTCTTTCCCCATCCTTGGGTAGTTTCCTTACATGTGTGTACTGATGAGCTGAAGGCTTGAGGGGAAGCCTTTGCAGATTCCAGTGCTTCTTCTGTTCAGCTATCTTCCCTGTATGCCTTTACCATGCATACTGGGGCTGCCCTGGCCTCCCCAACCCACAACTCTGTTCCGTCAACTCAGTGAAATTGCTGGGCTGTCTTAGCACTCCTGCTCCTTGCACTGTGTCCTGGAAACTCTCCAGGAAGGAAGCTGGACGATTGCAGGCCTCACCTCTTTTGTTTCCCTTCTCACAGGGATCACAAACTTTGCCTGCCTGTTGCATAATGCCTGCATGCTATTATTTCATATATTTACCTGAATTGGTAATTAAGGCAGGAGAGTATATCGGGTCCTTGTTACTCCTCATGGTTATTATAGGCTAAATTGTATCCCTCTAAAATTTATATCAATATGTTAAGTCCCTAACCTCCAATGTGACTGTATTTGGAGAAGGGGCCTTTAAAGAGGTAGTTACGTTAATTGAAATCATAAGGGTGGAGCCCTGATCCTACATGACTGGTGTCCATATAAGAAGAGGTGGAGGTACCAGGGGTACACATGCCCAGAGGAAAGATCACTTGAGGACAGAGAGAAAGCAGTGACCTGCAAATCAAGGAGAGAGGCTTCAGGAGAAACCAAATCCCCTGACATCTTGATCTTGGACCTCTAGTCTCGAGAACTGTGAGGAAATAAATTTTCGTTTAATCCACCAAATCTACATTATTTTGTTATGGCAGGTTTAGCAGACTAATACACTGGCCCAAAGCAAAAGTCCATGAACTAAGTTTTTAATTCAAATTTTTAAATTTCTATTTCTAAAAACTAAATTTGCCACAGCTGGGTCATTGTCAGTTTCCTATGTTCTTCAGTATGCCATTTTTTCTTTAAACATAATTATCTCGGTTGTGTTATATTCTATGTTTCATAATTCCAATATTGAAGTTTTATGAGCTTCCTTTTACTATCATTTCTTCCAGTTCTTAATCGTATTATCTTTTTCTTTCCATTTGTTCTTATACATTTCTTCTTCTGAGATGCTCTCTTTCCTTGTATAATTACATAAATTCTTTTACATGTAGGTTAAATGTGGATTTCTCTAGAGAATTTTGCTTTCTTCTTCTAATTTTTGAGTTACCACCAATCCAGGAGAATTATAACTAAAATCATGGCTTGAGGTTATTGTGACCCACAATAGTAAAGAAATTTAGGCAACAAATCTATAGGCATGCTGGCTGGTAGTTACAGATTTTCAGAGAGTTGTTTGTTCCTTTTTTTCCTTTTTTTCTTTTTGCTGGCTCAAATGCTAATTTCCTTAGAATATTCTTGTATTTGAGGATGAAGCGGATTTTATTTTGTTTCACCGTTTTAGGATTTGACCCTTTGGTTTCCCAGATTTTCTGAGGTTGAGAAGTGTCTCCTCTTATACTTCCTACGTGAACGAGCACTGGGCATCATCTTCTGTCTGTTACAGCTTGTGAGCCTGAGAAAATCAAAGCTTTCTCCAGATGTGTCAAACGCACTCAGGATAAAAGCGACTTTTCTGTTTGGATTCTTGCCCACATTTATATTTTGGCCTAGATAATTATTCTTTTGCTTGTTCTTCTATACTTTTGGATGCCGTGTGTGTGTGTGTGTGTGTGTGTGTGTGTGTGTGTGTGTGTGTGTCCGTTTGCCTAAGTTCACTGAAGCCTCAAACTCCTGGGCTCAAGTGCTCCTCCTGCCTCAGCTTCCCCGGTAGCTGGGACTACAGGTGCTGCCACATGCCCGGCTAATTTTTTTGCAGAGATGAGGTCTCACTATGTTGCTTAAGCTGTTCTTGAACTCTCGGCCTCCAGTGATCCTCCCACCTCGGTCTCCCAAAATCCTGAGATTACGAGTATGAGCCCCTATGCCCAGCTGATGCTTTTTATATTTTACCTATCATCTTGAGTTGTTGCCAGTGGAAAAGACAACCTTAAAATCTAGCCCACCACATTACTGGAAATGGAATACCCATTAACTACTCATTAATTCCTATTATTTACCTGACACCAGGGTAGACGCTGGAATACAAATCCATCTGGAACAATGCTAATCAAAGTGTGGTCTTTGAGCCAGTGTTGGTCTCTGAACTGTTTGGTACCAGCCCAAAATGAGATGCATACAGAAAATGAGAGTGAGAGTAAGAAGTAAATGTCTACTGATCTTGTCCCGGACTGATAACAGCTAAGTAAAAAGCAAAAGATAACCAGTTATATCATGTTCTTTTTTTTTTTTTTTTTTTTTTGAGACAGAGTCTCGCTCTGTTGCCTGGGCTAGAGTGCCGTGGTGTCAACTAGCTCACAGCAACCTCAAACTCCTGGGCTCAAGTGATCCTCCTGCCTCAGCCTCCCGTGTAGCTGGGACCATGGTGTTTGCCACCACAGTCAGCTAATTTTTCTATTTTTAGTAGAGATGGGGTCTCGCTCTTGCTCAGGGTGGTCTCTAACTCCTGACCTTAAGCGATCCTCCTGCCTTGGCCTCCCAGAGTGCTAAGAGTACAAGTGTGAGCCACTGCACCTGGCCTCTATCATGTCCTTGGGTCTGCTTAAAACAGTTTGATTATCAGCTATTCATACACCAGACTTTGAGTAACATGGTGACAAAACCAGGATTTTTTTTCACTTTTGTGGATGCTATAGACTGAATGTTTATGCCCCCCTTATCTCTGCCCAAAGTCATGCTTAAAATTGATCCCCACAGTGATGGCATTTAGAGGTGGGGCCTTTGGGAGGTGATTAGGTCATGAGTATGGAGCCCCTGTGAATGACATGGCTGCCCATACCAAAAAACCCCAAACAGTTCCCTCATCCCTCCTGCCATGAGAGGCCACTGTAAGAAAACAGCAGCCTATGAAATAGGAATTAGGCCAGCACCAGACACCAAATCTGCCAATGCCTCGATCTTGAACTTCCCAGCCTCCAGAACTGTGAGAAATAAATTTCTGTTGTTTATAAGCCACCCAGTCTATAGTGTTCTATTATTGCAGCCTGAATGGACTAAGACAGTGGGTGTCACATAAAAACTGATAAGTATTATAGATACTCTACCCACAAAATATTAATATAAAATTTTAGTGTATACATGGGTCCTCTAAAGTCTTAGAGATCTGGACTTTTTAATTCTAAAAGAAGAGAAGTGGTTTTTGTTTTATTTTGTTTTTCAGAGACAATCTGTTACCCAGATTGGAGTGCATGGTGCTCAAGAGATCTTCCTGCCTCAGCCTCCTGAGTAGCTAGGACTATAGGCACATGCCGCCACACCTGGCTAATTTTTAAAATTTTTTTTTAGAGATGGGATCTTGCTCTGTTACCCAGCTGGTCTTGAACTTCTGGCTTGAAATTATCCTCCTGCCTCAGCCTCCCCAGGGTGCTGGGATTACAGGTTTGAGCCACCATGCCTGGCTGTGAGAGAAGTTTTGAGTAATCATCTCACCATCCCACAATGCCACTTTACTTATCTGAGAGTATAAACTGGAACATACAAAAGCTGTACCTCATAACAGACTATCAAGGGATTAAGTAGAAAGGTGTAATTTATTAGTCACTTGTTCATGCAACCAAACCCAAGTGATTGCAAAACACCAGATAAAATTCTAGTTTCAGATCCTTGCACCAGGAATTGATTTTCTTCATTCTTTTCCCACCCTATCACCCCCATGTCCCAGCACCTGAACTCTCTTTCCATGGTAGGAGAATTCCACACTGAAAGAGCCTTGGTGGAAAGCAGAGACCACTCTTTCCATAAAGCAAAAAACTCACTTTCCCAAATATTCTTGCATCTGGATACAGCATGAGGCTTAGGCTCCACCAGCCAGATGACCACATGCTGGATTCTGACTCAGGGCACAGTGCCACGGACAGGCTGTCACCGTGCAGATACATTTTGCTAAGTGTGGCGCGAGTGGCAGTAGTGATGTCCAATTGCCAGAAGCAGCAGTGACGGCAGCTCTATCTACAGCATCCAGTCCAGCATCAGGGTGTAAATGGAGTGAGCAGTGACGTCTGTGCCCAGTGGCAGGGGCAGTGATCCCTACGTGGGACCCGACCCAGGGTGGGATTATGGATTCTATTCCTGGCTATGTAGCCTCAGCCTTCCCAAAATAAAATGAGCACCATTTCTTATGTGAATTTAAACATCAGCAACAAATAACATTTAAATGTGGACTTACTTAGGATATGAAAGAACTTGCTAAAAAAAAAAAAGTAAAAATATATGGGCTTAAGACCCCTCCCAGCCTGGGCTCTGCTCTGATCAGTGGCCTCAGTGGTTCCTAGTCGGTCGAGCACTACGCTTGTTACAAAACACTCAGGCCTTTCCCTAGACTCATCGTCTCAGAATGTGGAGCATGGATCTCAGGAATCACTTATTTAATAAGTTACAGGTGGGGGTGATGCACACCCATGTGGGAATCCTGGTCTATGTTCTTGCTCTTAAAAGTGTGATCTGAAAACCAGCAGCATCCCCTTCAACTTTTTTATAAATACTGAATCTAAGTATCTACTTTGGACCATCTGAATCTTAGCTAGATGTCCTGGTGATTCCTGTGCATGCTAAAATTTGGGATTCTCAGATTTATGTGCCTTCTAGACGTGGTGTCAGAACTGTGTAGTCTGCTCTGGGCGTGTGGTCTGATAAGATCACTTAGCACTGGAGGTTCAGGGTTCAGTCCTTGTCCCTCTTTTACAGCCGATCACTCCCTCGGTGCCCTCATCCATGCTTAAGGCTTTAAGTATCATTTATACGGTGTCACCTCCCAAATCTGTTTCTCCAGCCCAGACATTTCTCCTAAACTCTAGACTCAAATACACAGCTGCCAACACAACAACCTCACTGGAATGTCTAATAGACATCTCAGATTCCACATTTCCTAAATTAAACGCCTGTAGTGCCCCCTCCTCAGATATGCTCCTTTCAGAATCTGCCCCATCTCTGCTAATAGCAACTTCATCTTCCAACTTGCACAGGCTGAAATTTTTTGTTTCCTCTTTCTCATACCCCGGATTATCTCTTAGGAAATGCTGTAAAGTCCATATTCAGAATATATCCAGAATCCAATCACTCCCCACTCTTTTCTTTGCTCATACCCTAGGCCAAGTCACCAGTATCTCCAGCCTGGAGTATGGCACTAGTTTCCCACAGTCTCCCTGCTTTCCCACCCGCCCCTCACTTCTCGATTTTGTTTTAGCATAGTAGTCAGAGCCATCCTTTTGAAAGATAAGATGTACTAGCTCTGTAATCTGCTGAGAACTGTCCTGTAACTCCCCCTCTCTCAGAGCAAAGGCAAAACCCTTCCCGCACCTTCAGGCCCCTATGATCTGCCCTTATCTCTGGCCTCATCTCAATGACACTCGGCTGCAGCCACCTCGGCCTCCTTAACTCTTCCCAGAACAAGATCCCTGCCTGGGAAGAACCTGCCCCAGACATCCTCGGGGATGATTCCTCATGGACATCATCTTTCCCCAAAGGTCACCTTCCCAATGAGACCCGTGCTGACTACCCTAGTAAAACAGCCACCTCCCCCGTCCCTGCACACCCTCACTCGGGATCACCTTCTCCACAGCACTTACCGCCTCCAACACGAACACTTTCCGTGTCTGCTCTGCTTGTCGTGCACACTCTGTCTCTTCCCACCAGAACATACGCTCCGCAAGGACAGCAACTTTTGCCTATTTTTAGTTTCCAGATGTAAAAATAGCATGCCACATAGGCAGCACTCGACAAATATTGGCTAAATAAATGATCAGTGTAGAGCACTTCCCTATTCTAGAGACAGGATCTTTATTAATGCAGCTAAATGCTGTTTTGTAGCAGCTACAGCAAAACAGCCACTCACAGGGACATTGATGCCACCCGCACTTTTCTCACAAATGCTGTCCTCCCCTCCCTCCCTCGCCAACCCTCTTACACACCATGGTACACCGTTACAGTTCCCTTTCCAGAAAAAATGATCCTCAGTTTATGGACCCTGTTGTCCAACCAACTGGGAATCAAACTAGACTGTTTTACAAATCCATGAGTTTGGATTGGAGCCAGCCAGCACTAGAATTACTAGAGCTCAGGGCAGGGAGCGGGGTCAGTGGGCAGACAAGACAGAAACTAACGGGAATTTACCTAAGATGAGAAACTGAGACTTGCTCTTTAATTGTAGAATCTGATTCCTTTAGGAAAGGAGAGAAAAGAAGGAAAGAATGATTCAAGAAACAGCCCTGTAAGGAAGACAAGAGCTGGATGGGTCTGAAAAATTCACCTCTTGATAGGACAGAGACTCCTGTGTGCAGGGGCCGCCCTGGGCCTTGTGGGGACAATGACAGAAAAAATGACTCCTGCTGCTGTCAGAGATGGGGGACACCCAGAGGACAAAGAGACCGGAACTTGGACAAGAACAAGAACAGGCACAGCCCTCTACTGAAACAAACAAACAGAACACAAGCACACACAGGTGAGGGCTGCGGCGGGAAGCAGGCCCGAGCCTCGGCCCACAGTGCTGCGGACGGGACAAGACCGGACAAGGCCCGAGTGCATATGATCACAGTTCCTCATGGGACAAGGACAAAGATGATCATGTCAAAGCCCAGAATGACCTGAGCACTGACTGGGCACAGGCCTCCTCTACACTGGGCTCCTCACAGCCTTCTGCTGTTTCCACCTGTGACAGGCTCAGCACAACAAACAAACGTGGACTCTGGAAGGTTCTCCGGTCTTCTATTTGTTTCCTCTCTCCCCTTTTAAGAGTCTTCCTCTCCTTTAATTAACCCATCGACCCAACCTCATAGCAAGAATTTGAAAAACAAAGTTCATATCCAGGTTCTTATTTTCAGCAGGAAAGTAAGAGGTCGGCGCTCAGGGCCACATGCAGTTGAGACAGGAATGGACATGTCCCAGCCCCACCTCTGCTGGGACAGCAACGTTCATGGGAAGAGGGGACAAAGGTCAATGTGAGGAGGCATCTTGGTGGACGGGGGGGCTACTCCCCCACGTCCTGACATTATCCTAATAGGAATGCAGACACTTTCAAATGCCTGGTTCAGAAAGAAAAGTCGCAGTTCTCAAAGCCATGGACTGGGGCCGTGAACAGATCCCGCGTCACTCGCTTCCACACCAGGCGGCTATCTCACACTATAGAACAAACTAATCACGAACAAGCTCCTGTCAGTCACTGTAAATGGCGACTCTCTGAACAGCGCACCACACACTCAGAATGTCCCAATCACAGAATTCGCACAGCTCAGCTGTGTCCCCGCTGCCCCCTCCCATCAGGCCCCCAGGCTCTCACCTTTACAAGCCGTGAGAGACACATCTGAGGCCTGGGCACTGTCGCTGCCTGGGGTAGAACAAAACAGGACCTGGTCAGAGGTCACCGGAGACGTGGCTACAGGAGGAATTCGGGGCAGGGGAGGTCCCCCATGGGCTCCTGTCTACTCTTTCTCAGAGGTCTCCAGGGCCAACCCCCAACCCTAACTTACTAGCAGCCTGAGTGTGGCTCCCACGTTTCTCACCTATGGGAAGAACAAGTCCAGTGAGAAGCCAGGGAGGAGGCAAGGCTATGAGGTCCTAGAGGAACTGGAGAGTCATGGACCCCAGGATTTCCAAAACAGACTGCAGACTCAGGGTAGATTCTGGAGACATAAGGAAAGGAAAGGAGATGTGTGGGGACTGGACCAACTGCCCTCCTGGAGGTCTGTCCTCAGCAGACACCTTCCCCTCTGACCTGTGACTGCTGGGGATCGGGTCCTCATCACCACAATTGTCTGCGTGAAAACTCTGTCCTTGACTGTCACATGTGCTTTACAGAAGAGTCAGTGTTGGCACACGGGGCGCAGGCTGGGCGAGCAGGTGTGCAGAGGGTATCTCACAACTAGGCAGGAGACAGGAAACTCCTATCTGGGGCTCAAATCCCCTAGTGGGACAAGAAAACTCGTACCACGTCCTTTCCCTACCCGATGTCTTCTTCCTCATCACAGTGGCAAACACAGATCCAAGGAGAACCAGGCCAGCAATGATTCCCCAAAATGAAGATGGTGGGCTGAGGCGGCGGCTCTGGGAAAGAAAGGGAGGGTGAGGGGCCTGACCCCAGGTCTCCAGAAGAGCCCGTGCTTTCCCTGAGAAGAGATGTGACCCCCCACCCCCGCCTTACCCCATCTCAGGGTGAGGGACTCCGGCAGCCCCTCATGCTGCACATGGCACGTGTATCTCTACTCCTCTCCAGATGGCACCACCACAGTCACCCACTTCTAGAAGGTTCCATCACCTGAAGGCGTGGTCTCCACAAGCTGTGTGTCCTGGGTCTGGTCCTCCCCATCCCACTGCCAGGTCAGTGTGATCTCTGCAGGGTAGAAGCCCAGGGCCCAGCACCTCAGGGTGGTTTCACGGTCAGAGACGGGTGGTGGGTCATGTGTGTCTTTGGGGGATCTGAGGAGAAATATTAGAGAATTCAGGCACTTTACATCCCTCATGGGACACTCCAGCAGTGCTCATGTGACCTCCTGAGAATGGACAGGACAAACGGGGTGGTGGGAGGGAACACACAATCGAGACACCAGCCTGGACCCAGGGGTCTGGGATAATCTCCTATTCCTTGGAAAATTCTAGAATCAGGGTGAGACAGCCCACGGTAGGAGTCCCACGTCTCTGAGGGGGAGAAAAGAAATTTCTGGACCTGACCTGGGTGGAGGCTAGTGACTGAGTAAAGCTCGAGTCAGACCTCCCAAGACATTAGGGGCTGAGAGTAAGGCCTAAGGGAAAGCCGGCCCGCGCTGCGGGGGCTGCTGCCTGGGGCAAAGCGAACTGCTGGCCAGTTATCACAGGCACCATCTCCCCTCCATCCTTGGAGAGACTGGATCCCTTAAGGGCTCTTGAGAGAAGCACAGGACTTCTGGATAAGTCACTCGGCGGTACCCGACTGGAAAGAGGACTCCTCCCTCTCTCCAACAGTGGGAGGGAGGTTTTTCTGGCATAGGTCTCACTTTGCTCCCCTCCTCCTGGGACTTCAGCCTGGGATACCAGCCTGAGGCGGAGAGGAGACCCAGGAGGCAGCCACTGCACACACCTGATCCCCAGGTGGGGCCTGCGGTGCTCCTCTCCTGCTTGCGCTGGGGTCCGCTGCGGTCCAGCAGCGCAGGTCCTCGTTCAGGGCGAGGTAATCCGAGCCGTCGTAGGAGTCCTGACGGTACCCGCGGAGGAAGCGCCCGCCAGGCCCCCTGTAGCAACCTGACGTCCCCACCAATCCCCCCGGCCAAGGGACGGTGGGAGGCCCCGGCCCCGCCCCCGCGGTCAGCCCCGCTCACGTGTCCCCACCCCGCCCTCCGGGCAGTGATTGGCCAGAGCCCTTTCCCCCCAAATCTAAGACAAAACCCCAGCGAGTCCAGGTGAACTCTTCCCTGGCTGAGGGTCTCGGTGTGTCCGGCAGCCTAGCGATGAGCTCCGCCTGGAGACTCAGAGTGACCCGGCCCTCCATGGAGGATGGAGAAGGGGCTTGACCTGTGCTTTGGGCCCAATTATTCTGCTCCTTGCTGGAAAAGAGCTTATGACTGAGCTAAACACCCAACTCCTTTTAACACTACAGGCTTCGCTTCTCAGGCTCCTGGGGAAAGACTCAACCGAGACTTTACAGACAACCCTTTTCCTTCTCTTGGTATGCTCCGTGCTTTCAGAATAAAAACTTCCCGCTTTGTTTCACCTAAAAATATCTACTTCGTCTATACGTATGGTTGTGTGTCTATATATGTCATGTGTATGTGATGCTTGACTGCCGAAATATGTAAATGAGCTGTAATTAATTGGCTTAAAAAATAAGCTCCCAAGAATCAAAAACATAGGAAAGAACTCAAATGCTTTTGGTTCACTGACTTTGATAACCTTTGGTAAATAAAACTAGTTTTAAAATTGTTATTAAAGTTTAGATGTTTTGAGATCCTAATTAATACATCAATGAAAATAGCTACATCTGAGATGGCCATGGAAAAGCAGGATACGCTATTGTTACAACTACTCATACAGTAGCGAGTGCTCCTTTACCATCTGACACCTCTGCTCAAAAGACAGAACTAATCACCCTCATGAGGGCCTCCCAACTAGATGAAGATCAAAGAGTTAACATTTGCACTGACTCTAAATATGCCTGTCATATCCTACACTCTCACACAGCTAGTCGAAAAGAGTGGGGACTTCTCACTACTCAAGGTACTTCTGTCAAACATGCTAATCTCATCACACAACTCATATAGACAGCTCCTCTCTCCATTTGGGGGGTTCCAGAGCAATTCCCATTTGAGTTAAAAGCCTCAGCCATTTGGGAGAGTAAGACCTCTGTTTATATTTGACACTCCCTAGACTTACATGTTGAAACTACAGTCACACTGGAAATCCTGTGTCTCTGCCATTTGGGCTTTTATGCTGTTTAAACCTAGGACAGGTTGTTTCCAGTACTAGTCGGTTTAAAATAAAATTCTAAAAAACTTCTTTAATGTAGTGTTCCCAGACTTGTGTTTAAAACTTCTTAAATTTCTGTTCTTGTTTAAATGGATGGATAAATTATACAAAAAATTCAAAACTGAAGTGATCAATCTGCCACTATAGAGTTAAAATATAGAGTTTGTTAAGCTCTTATCTCTCTCTCTCTCTCTCTCTCTCTCTCTCTCTTTTCTTTTCTGCCTACTTTGAAACTTTAGTTGCTAAGTTAGTGGTATTGAAATAAAGTTCACTGTCTATGATATCACTAATTCAAGCTTACTTGAAACAGTTCCAACAACAATGTAAACATTAAAAACTCATTTAAAACTAAAGAAACAAATAAAAATTTAATTGTCTTTTAAATAAGATTTTCATATGATAGTAATAAAAATAACAAAAGATTTTGTTCACCTTTTTAGAAAAGAAAAAAAAGTGGGGGAAGAAGAGAAAAGAGACAGATTCAGTTTACTTCCTTATTAACTTGCATTTCAGCTTTTCTATACTAGGTCTTCAAACTTACAGATCCTCCAGAAAAACCTATTTCCTTCCACTGCGAACTCCCTAGAAATGCACTGACCTATACCTGCCGGCCCATCATAGATACCAGACTCTGATTCTCTCCACAAAAGCCTCAAAACCATGAGGCTTAATAATATGCTGTGGTATGTATGGCTTCTTATCACCTTTTCTTCCTCTTTATACTTCCCTTGTCACTCTACAAGTGTCTCCACAGCCCAGCTTACATGGCAGGCCGGCCCATCCTTTGCCCCAGTTGGGAACCCTAATAATGACCTTACTTTCCATAGCCCTCATAGCAGGTGCTCTATGACATCTCTAACTGTCTACAGTCCAAGAGGCCCTCTAACTTCTCAAAACTGTGCACTCTCCTTGCCAAGTGTGGCCTTAGTTTTCTTTGTTAACACTTTTCTTAAGACCTCTAACGGCTCTGCTTTTGGTATTCATTTTTGGACCTTGCATTCTTTGTTATCTGGTAACATTCATCCAAAACCAAATTCAAGCCCTAGCAGTTTCTCTCCAGCGAAACTGCCATCATGCCTCTAATCTCACTTTTAAGACCATCCATTTTCAACCCCTCCCCCTTCAGGAACCTCAAATGGATTCTCCATAGGGACATCTCTACCCCCTTAAATCAGCACAGAGAAGCTACAGAAGAAGAGACCTTTTTCCAAAATTCCCAATTCTGAGCTCATTTAATAAGAATATTAGTTTTAATCAAAGAAAGGGGGGGATGAGAGGATGGCCTTGCTAATAAACTAGCTAACAGAGAAAGATAAACTATATAACAGAAAGAAAGAGGAATAAACTCATAATTGCCACTTTGATGGGAAAGATCACAATACAACTGCACCTTTGTTTGATCATGCACCTGTGGCTTAAATTGTTTTATTTGAGAGGTTTTTTTTTTTTTTCCAGAGGGCTGGAATTACTTATTCTTGAAGAGCCCTGAACAGACAGCAGGGGTGTGAGCTGTCTCAGTTCCTGCCAGAACCACATTTCCAAAGAGTCTGATAAGCCGGCCTCACCAAAAAGAAAAAAAGGAAAAAAGCAAACAAAGCCACTTCACAGCTGCTTCTGTTATCAGCTGACAGCCGTAACTAGTTTTTTTCTTTCTCTTTACTCCCTAATAAAAACTCCAAACCCCTTATTCTCCCTACCAACATTTCTCTTTTTCTTTTTGTGTTGTGCCCTTGAGAAGTAAAATAAACTTTCTTTCTTTAAAAGTATTTTAATCTTTGCGTGAGAATTCTTTCTCAACCTACACCATGAACTCCTCGCCCTGACATCACCCTAACAGCTACCATATTAGAGATAGACACTTGCCTATTCTAATACCCTTTTGAGAGTTAAAATGACTCCCATAACCTCCTTTCTACTTATTCCCTGCCTCTATGCCTTCTTTACACCTTCACCCAGTGTTGTCCATGAAACAAACTTTTTCTTACAATGGGCCCAGGACTATACAGACAGATTACAACAGGACAACTGCTGGATATGTGGCCTTGGCCTCATGCCTCTCTCCAGTGGCTCCAGCCTGCCATGGTGAGTATCCCCCTTCCAAAGTCAGAACTGGATAGAATACCAAAAATTTATTGCTTCATGGAAACAGTCTGGCATCCTTAGTGCCAGCACAACTAAAGATGATATGTTCTACTGGCCCATTAACAACACTCTGTAAAACACAGGACATGGCAAAAGCCTTTCAATAAAAAAGGCTAGTTCATTAGCTCTTATTTTAGTGTCACCTAAACTAGAGGAGAAAACAATAATGTCCTTCCAAACCACAACCCATTTTCAAAATGAAATAAGAAAAATTTGGGATGGGTTTATTTGGCGCACTCCTTCATTTGGCCAACTCAGTCAGAATTCTTTATGCTGGGAACAGAAAAACCATACCAAAGACCATTGGCCAAACAACACAGAAATATGGGATGGTTACCCGAAGAAGGATGTGACCACATTATCATGTTACAGAGAACTGACTGGCATGCCACTGATTGAATATGGCAGCCAGGTATTTACTTTCTAGCCCCAAATGGAACATGCTGTCTATGTGGCACCAACTTACAGCCATGGTTACCTCGAGGATGGTTAGAGAGGTGTACTCTGGTTTATGCTTGAGCACAAGGATGAGTAGTTGTGCCCAAATCAGCAAATTTTCTTCATTTACAATCTTTCTGGACACATTCTGTGTGCTGTTGCTGTAATCACCTCGCCTTTATCTTCATTCCACAAGCAGGTACTCAAAGCATCATATGGCATATAAAGGCATTAACAAATTATACCCAAAAGACTCTTAATGACAGTTGCATGAGCATCTGACTACTAAATAATGAAATCACAATTACGAGAATAGCTGTGCTACAAAATGGGCTTAGACATACTCATTGCAGCTCAGGGGAGAACATGAGCCATCATTAAAACTGAATGCTGCATTGTATCCCAGATGAGTCAAGTAATATTACTGAACCGATGACTGACATGAAAAGCCAAACAACCAAGCTTTCAGATCCAAAACCTTCACTAACCAATTGTTTAAGCAGACATAGTATAGACAAACTGAAATGTAAGTTAATAAGGAGGCAAACTGAATCTGTCTTTTTTTCTCCTTTCTCCCCAATCCTTCATTTCAAAAGGTGAACAAAATCTTTTGTTATTTTAATTAATACCATATGAAAATCTTATTTAAAAGAGAAAAACAGGCCGGACGTGGTGTCTCATGCCTGTAATCTTAGCACTCTGGGAAGCCGAGGTGGGAGTATCGCTCAAGGCCAGGAGTTCGAAACCAGCCTGAGCAAGAGCGAGACCCCGTCTCTACCATAAATAGAAAGAAATTAATTGGCCAACTAAATATATATAGAAAAAATTAGCCGGGCATGGTGGCTCATGCCTGTAGTCCCAGCTACTCGGGAG
>CAUYRT010065914.1:0-51925 GCA_963574885.1 Lepilemur ruficaudatus
GTAGTCCCAGCTACTCAGGAGGCTGAGGCAGGAGGATTGCTTGAGCCCAGGAGTTTGAGGTTGCTGTGAGCTAGGCTGACGCCACGGCACTCACTCTAGCCCGGGCAACAGAGTGAGACTCTGTCTCAAAAAAAAAAAAAATTATGGGGATGGGGTCTTGCTATGTTGCCCAGGCTGGTCTTGAACTCCTGGCCTCAAGCAATCCTCATTTCTTGGCCTCTCAGAATTCTGGAATTACAGGTGTGAGCCACTGTGCCCAGCCCCTGAAGAAAGATCACTCTTAAGATACTGTGGGCATAGGACTGGCAGGATTTGATCAAGGAAAAAAATTTATGAGAGTCACTGAAATTTTATAGCTTGGGGGAAGGTGACTACATGTATAAGGCATATCTATGCCTTCCATATCTATGGAAGCCTGAATATGGAAGAATGTTAGTGAGTTCAGGTTGGATGCAGGACTCAAGGAATCTGTGAGTAACACTGATGCAGATGTACATTGGGCAATTGGAAAAACAAATCTTTTGTGCAGATCAGCGGTCAGGTTAAAAATATAGATTTGGAGTATAAAAGCAGCAGTTGGACAAAATTGTTCCAGTGATATTTGTAGAGTGAGTGAAGAAGATGGGGCCAGAATTAGGTATCTATCTCCATAGGATAAGAGAAAAAAGATGAATCAATGAAAGACAACAAGGGAGCAAAGAGAGCAGAAGGGGTTGAATCAGGAGCTTATAGAAATCCTAAGGGGAGGTGAAGAAATAATTATATGAAGAGGGTTGTCACCATGTTATGTATTACAGACAAACAATGAAGCTAAAGAAATAATACAAATACTAATACTGGATATATCCCTTCATGAGAGGTTAATAAAAGAAAGGTAGTTCAAATCTAATGCTGTTTTCCCTGTGAATAGAATATTAGATTATGCGTCCCCAAAATTTACTACATGCTATTCTTTTTAAAATTCAGCAAACAGATAGGTTTTAGGCAACAATAAGCTGACTAGATATATCTTACTTGGGTAGCAACTATAACAAGGTCAGTTAGTCTAGCTTCTTCCTTAAGTGAAACAAATGAATGGCACTGTGTGCTCTGAAAAATCAAGGAACACACACACACATACACAATCTTTTTATTTTTTCATTTCAGCATATTATAGGGGTACAAATGTTTAGGTTACGTATATTGCCTTTGCCCCACCCAAGTCAGAGTTTCAAGCATGTCTATTCCCCAGTGTGCACCGCACCCATTAGGTGTGAATATACCCATCGTCTCCTCCCCTCCCACCTGCTCGACACCCGATGAATGTTACTCCTAGCACCACACACACAATCTTTAGTGATAATAATTATGAAAAAAACTATAAGAGTACTAATTCATTCTCTATGATAAAAAATTCTTAACAAGATTTTTTAAAAAACCTTACAAAATTGTAGTAAGTTTAAATTTAAAATATGTTTTGTTCTGGAGCTAGAGACCATTCTACTAAGTGAAGTATCCCAAGAATGGAAAAACAAGCACCACATGTACTCACCATCAAATTGGTGTTAATTGATCAATACTTATGTGCACATATAGTAGTAACATTCATCAGGTGTTGGGCAGGTGGGAGCGGAGTGGAGGGGATGGGTATATTCACATCTAATGGGTGCAGTGCCCACTATCTCAGAGATGGACACGCTTGAAGCTCTGACTCAGGCAGGGCAAAGGCAATATATGTAACCTAAACATCTGTACCTCCGAATATGCTGAAATAAAAATGAATAAATTAAAAATACAAAATAAAAAAATAAAATATATTTTGTGAGGACTGGATATTTTTTCTTTTAAAATTGCTTGTAAGTGCAATCCAGTATAAATTATATATCTTCAGAAAATGAATACAAATCGTCAATAACTTTATCAATGTTTCAGGTACGTAGCCAAGTGATTAACATCCTCCTCTCCCTCACCCATATTCTTCTACCACAAAGAGTTCCAAAGATCACAAAGAATAGATGCTACTATTCAGAGGCAGTGGCAAATACAGACAGTGTTA
The DNA here is from genome assembly GCA_963574885.1 of Lepilemur ruficaudatus. Classification (NCBI taxonomy): domain Eukaryota; kingdom Metazoa; phylum Chordata; class Mammalia; order Primates; family Lepilemuridae; genus Lepilemur; species Lepilemur ruficaudatus. Next base: position 2,036 of record CAUYRT010065914.1, read on the forward strand.
AGACACTGCATTTAATATTACAAGGAATTGCCATAAGAAATGCATACACAAACTTAAATTAATAAAATTTTCGTTGAAAAATGAACAGAAATGACATCAAGGCTGACAATAGGGTAGTCCAAGTATCACTTAGCCCTCCAAGTCCTAAGCAGGTGCTTGCTAGATGATGGATTAAGGTACAGGTGGTATGCCAAATGAAATGACTATATTTTGCACCTGCAGGAAGTAGAATATTCCCTCTTCAATTCACCAAAGTAGCCCTAGATTTAGTCCTCTGGTGAATGAACATTGCAAAGTCACCTCATTTCTCTCCATAGAAATGTTTTCTATTATTATGTCCTTCTATCATTACTATCGTCATCTCTTCATCCTCCAATGACATAATGAAGAGTTTAAGTACATGGACAAAATTTATTATTGGTCCTAAAGAAATAGAGCAATGGGTGAAAGAATTCATGTTCAGGACTGAATTCTTTGTGGTTAGTTCTCTTTGGCACATTTTTGGAGAATCGGATCTCTAATTATATGCATCTTTGATAAATCACTTTAGAAAAACTATTTTGAAGATGGATTTCTACAATTTATCTCATTACTTTTATTTGCAGTTTCAATTTATTAGTTCAAAGATGGGTCATGTATTCAGGGCAAGATATTATTGCTCGAAGGGTCAACTGTAGTAAATCCAACTAAATTCACTTAAAATATTTTTGAGTATATTTTTCTTGAGTAGGAGGAAAATACAATATAAAAAGCTGATAATTATCCTGAAAATTAAATTATAGGTGAAATAAATTTAAAAACTTAGATATTCTTCCATGCAAATAAAACTTGACTGAGAAAAGCCAAAAAGCAATGCAACAAACAACACTAGAGAAACCATATGACTGTACAAAGATAAGAAAATGATGCTAAAATTCTTAACTATGCTGCAAATGACAACTAAATACTATAATGATATTAATTGTTATAATACTATTAACAAAGTAGAGTTGCTAAACATTTACTATGTGTCAAACACTGTGTTTTTCATAGATTTTTCCTAATACTTATACTACTATAAAAAAGAGTTTATCTAATTTCACAGATACTATCACCAAATCCCCACTTTCTTCCTCATTTTGTTGCATATACCGTGTGTGCACACACGTGCATGCATGTGTGCACATGTGCTTATTATGACTTGCTAAAATTGACAGACATGTTTCTTAATATTATGTTAATTCTTTCTCCTACTCTTTAATTTCAATACATTATTCCAGCATATAAAATGAGAGAAAATCCTGTCTCTTCCCACAGAAAGGGTAATAAATTCTTACATAGTCTTGGAAATGCTCTGAGGGTTTCTCTTAGTGGGTTTATGATTGCCAAACCTCTGATATCCAGGTCAGAGAATTGGTTTGAGTAAACCTTTTATCTCACAAATGGCCTCACATCTTTATATGATTTAAGATGAGGTGAAAAGGCCACCACTAAAATGGAAACATAGCTAATTATAGTGGCCAGGTTTTGTAAGTAGAAAGTGTTCAACTTCAAAAAACGTTCAGACAAGAAAGGCTTCGTGGGATTTCAAGCAAGAAAACTCACTTCTAATAACAGAACATTTCCATTTAGGTTTTCTTCCCCTGCCTTATTCTTAATGACCCCTGCAATGCAAAATTGCACACCAGGAATTAAGATCTTTATGATATGACAAGAGTTTTATTTTCTTTATAGTATTGACAATTCACTATTGACAATTTATATTAATTAGGTAATAGGGAGTAAGGCTTTATTAATATTCACAAGGAAAATATCATGGTCTATTTTTAGATCCAGTCCGGATAGGTTTTTGAAATGGATTAATTCTAAGCATCTTTAGTTTTAGTTATTTTTTATTAAAAAGCATTACTAAATTGGACATCTGCTGATCTATCAAGCAGCGAAGCAAAGGTTGATGATGAAAAAAGGCCAAAAAAAGAAAAGCAGCCTTTGAACATGAAAGTAGCTAGTCATAAGCAAATTAATATATACTTACATTTTATAAGAATTGATTTATTGAACATTGTATTTCTAATTCAACATTAAGCTGATTGTGTGTGTGTGTGTGTGTGTGTGTGTGTGTAACTAGAAATTTGATGTTCTCAGGGATTGTATAGCAGGGATACATTTTGCCTCATTTTCCTTCCTTTTATTTAATTTACTTTTCTTCATCTTACCTATTGTTAATCTTAGAATATATGTATATATTATGAATACTTATCTCACACACACTATAAGGAGGATATACACAGCCTTTTCACATATGCTCAAGGATTCATTTATTTGTTCATTTGGCAAACATTTATTAAATGTTTACTGTGTTTCAGTGTCTGAGCTAGGAATTTGGAATGTAAAAATACAGATACACAAACACATATTAAAGTTAGAGTGTCTCTGATATAACTTATATAACGACCAGCAAATTGCAATGTACAATGGAGCACAGAGCAGTAACTGATTAGTTCTGTGTTTGATGGACAACAAGAGGGTAAGGGAAGAAAGGCTTGAGCAATGGCTTGGGGCAGAAACAGCTCATGCACCTGGTTTACAAGGGGATGTATGATAAAGTATTCCAAGAGGGAATCTGGAATATGCAAAGACAGGACCAGAAGCAGTATGGAGGTACCATGTGGCAGAAAGAAAAAAATGGTGCAGGAATAGAAAACAAGAGCCAGAGGAAAGAAGTAGTTTTTATATCACCCTTAGGACCTTAGTGGGGAAGCTACAAAATAGTTTTAAACAAGGTAGTTGCACTTTTGTATTCCAATTGATCTTCTGAAAATGAATATATATGAATACATGAATAGATAGAAGATCTACTATTAATGCATTTTTTATCCAAATAAGTTGATCTGAATGAGGTATGCATGCTACTACTGAAAATAAAGAAATTTAAGATAAAAATTACAGATTTTTTTTTGGATAAATATAAGAGTTCATTCACTTAGAATTTTTTTATTTATAAAGAGTATTTTCTGCCATTTGGCTATTTTGTCAACCACCACAATTAACAGTTTTTCTATCTAATCTATCATTGATTGGAAGGACCACTATTGTTATATAAACTGCAAAGAAAGTTTCAGACTTTGTAGACACTGTCTATTGTGTAACACATCTCAATTTCAAGGATGTTGAAATGTAAAATAAATGCATTTTAGAATCAATGAAAGTCTAAGATATTTGTAGATACTATAATAGATTTATTAGTTCATTATTATTCATTCCCTCTCTTAATATTACTGCCCTGTGGGTAAATAGACTTCTTCCCTCTTTAATTTTGAGCTTGATCACGTGCGTTACTTTGATCAACGGTCTGTGAGCAGAAGTGACTGTATAGTAGCTCTGAGCTAGATCTTTAAAGGCAATTTAAGATTTGCTAGTTACTCTTTCTCCTGTCTTCCACCGTGAGAGAATGATATGCCATATAAAATCTGCCCTTTCAGCTTGAGTATTGGAATGAGAAGCCATCTAGAGCAGATCCAGAGTCTAGAAAGAGAAGCCCTTATTGGCTCATAGTGTGTAGCAAAGATACAGCTGATTTGCAGACACATGAGTGATTAATAAATATTTGTTGTTATATGTCACTGGAATTTTAGGATTCTTTGTTACTGCAGCAAGAGCTGACAATAGCAATATTATAGTAAAACAAACAAACAACACAGAAAAAATATATGGCTTTCTGGGATGAAAAGACCAAAGTAAGCCTACAAAATAAATGGGCCCTGGTCACATATATTGACTTCCCTGTCTCTCATTTCACATACAAACTGTTTGGTAAAAGGGTAGGAAGAAACAAAAAATGAAATGGAATCAATATTCTGTTATAGCCTGACTTCTCCAGCCTAGATTGTCAGGCAGACTCTGACAAATGAAGGCTGACGGATGGAAAAACACAACATTGTGCATTGAGTCTCTTTCTCTTTCCTCTCATGCTGGGTGACTGTTCTTTTATTTATCTACAATTAGGTTTGCTAGACCACTGCAACGCGGCTCTCTTTCACTGTAACTGCATGCTGTCAAGTACGTGCCAAGCTGATTGACAAAGAGTGACAGGTTCTCTCTTTCCATTCTGAGCTAATCAAAGGCAGCCCACCAAAGGGAGGATTTTTTTCTGATTTAGAGATTTATAGATTTCAAAAATAATCTGTCTACATATACAAAGTATAATTCAGTATTGATTTTTAAAGTGGCAAGTGTTGTAAAACCAAGAAGATATAATCTACTAAGCCACATACTTGAAATGTTCAAGGCCAACAAAAGAGTGGACATAAGTGTGATCATCAAGTAATAAGAATGGCATCTAGAAGCCTCTCTTGGAAACTCTCCACTCTTAAATAACATAGATAGAGTTTCCAAGGTCTATGAAAGGGGCATGCCCAGTTACAAGAGTTGCTGCACCTAGGGAATCCCCAAAACTATGATTTTCCTTTAGGCATTTATAATTCATTCATAGAACACCTAAGCAAGATGTAATTTACTAAGCAAGGTCACTTTTTTTCAGAAGCAATGTTGCCTGCTAATACATATGACTTTCCAAGTTTATCAGCTTTCCAGAGAGAATGCAGCTAGAAAGTTGATTGAAGGTCAAATTCTCATGCAGAGGGCCACAGAGTGTTGTTAACCCTTTACTTATAACAATATCTGCCATTTTAATTTATTTTGTAATTAAAGATACTAAAACACAGAAGAGTTAAGTGACTTGCCCCAACCCATGGATTAATACACGTAGAACACAGATGTTGTTATATCTGATCGGATCATTTCCAACAACACTATAATGCCCTAAAGCAGGAGTCAGCGAACTATGGTCCAAGGGCTAAATTCAGCCCTCCATCTGTTTTTGTAAATACAGTGTTACTGGAACGCAACCATGCTCATTTTTTTTACATATCGTCTTTGGCTGTATTCATGCTACACTGGCAGAATTCAGTTATGACAGGAAACATATAACTCACGTAGGCTAAAATATTTACTATCTGGCCCTTTACAGAAAATGTCTGCTAACCTTTGCTCTAAAGTATAATTATAAATTATTTAACGCTATGAATCTATATGAGAAGTTAAAAGGAAAAATATTCATTTATAATGTTCGATAATTAAAAATACACACCCACATAGTTTTTCAAATTTATTATTTAATTGATAAATAATAATTAAATATTTATTGGGGGTACAATGTGATGTTTTGATATATGTTTGCACTGTGGAACAGTTATATGCATTTGAAAGCTCTTAGAGCCACAAAGCCTGAACCTAACCATCTCTCTACATCAACAATTGGCTAACTTTTTCTTTAAAGGGTCAGATAGCAAATATTTTAGTCTGTTTTTGACTCTTTGTGGGCCATATGGTCTCTGCTGCAAATTGTCAATTCACGTGAGGATTGTAACCTAGATAGCCAGGCTTATGAACCCACACACTTTACCAATAAGGACTTAGGAAGCTGGTGAGACCGGGGAAGCATCAGTTTAAGTGAATTTTTTAAAAGAAATGTCCTGTATTGCTATTAATTCAGATCAGAGATTTAGCCCATTTAAAAAAACTGTATGTATAAAGGTTTTCCAAATAAGGACTTCAGGTTTCCACAAACAAGTACTTCCGTCTGAGCAATGCAGATTTAAACTCCTTAAAAATCTGTTCATAACTACTGTCTGTTCTCTGCATTCTTTATATCTAATCTTCATACAGCAGCCAGATTAATCTATTTTTAATTTTTTATAATTTTTATTTAAAAGTATTAAGGGGGTAAAAGTGTTTTTGTTTCATGGATGAATTATATAATACAGAAGTCAGGGCTTTTAGTGTGCCCATCACCAGAATAGTGTACCTTGTACCCGATAGGTAAGATTTTATCCCTCTCCATCCTCCCACTGTACCCCATTCTTAGTTTCCAGTGTCCTTTATACCACTTTATGACTGCATGGTTCCTACTCTCACTTAGAATAACAGCTAAAGTCCTCCCATGGATGCCCTGAAAGACCTACCCTCCACCATCTCTAACCTCTCTGGCTATTGTTCCTACTATTCTCCCTTTGCTCTCTAGACTCCATTCACTCTGGCTTCCTTATTTTTTAATTGAATACACCAGACACACTCCGGCCCACGTAATTTGCATTTGTTATCTCCTCTACATGGATTGTTCTTTCCTGAGATATCTGCTTGATTCATTCCCTTAGTTCCCTCAGATCTTTATTCAAATATCACCTTCTCAGTGAGGCTTTCCCTGGAGGCCACATCCCACCTCACCTTACCCTGTGCATAAGTCTTCTATCCCCAACCAATGCTTTCATTTTTCTCATTAGCACTTTTCACTCTCTGATGCACCATAATTTATCTTTTACTGTCTGTTATTCCCATTAGAATGTAAGCTTACTGAGGACAGGAAAGATATATATATATATATTTTGAGACAGAGTCTCACTCTGTTGCCCGGGCTAGAGTGCCATGGTGTCAACCTAGCTCACAGCAACCTCAAACTCCTGGGCTGAAGCAATCCTTCTGTCTCAGCCTCCCAAGTAGCTGGGACTACAGGCATGCGCCAACATGCCTGGCTAATTTTTTTCTATATGTATTTAGTTTGCCAATTAATTTCTTTCTGTTATTAGTAGAGACGGGGTCTTGCTCTTGCTCAGGTTGGTCTCGAAATCCTGACCTTGAGCAATCCGCCCGCCTCGGCCTCCCAGAGTGCTAGGATTACAGGCATGAGCCACCGCACCCGGCCGACAGGAAAGATTTATATATTTTATTCACTGTTACATATCTAGTACCTAAATCCATGTTTAGCATGTAATAGGTGATATGTAAATATTTATTGAATAAATCAAGTAATTTGTTGGTAATATTTCATTTGCCAAAAGAATCCTACTGCCAAAAAGAGTTTGAAACCCCTACCCCACAGGTAGAGTGCATGAGGCTCCTAGGCCTGGGTTGACCTACCACCTCTATCTGAGTCTCTTTCCTTTGCACCACCTGAGTTGCCATTTGGGTGTGGGCAGGTGCTGCAAAGTGAATAGCTCTTGGATGGCTCTGTGGATGCTTTATAGACTGCTGTGCCTTCTAATCCTACTGAATTCCACTGAAGTGAGATGCCTGCTGCTACCTTCTTGGTAAGCTGTGTTCCTATGTCCTTCTAAGTAATCTGATGCTGGATGTGGTCAATGGTAGCCTTTTTCAGTTGTACTTAAGAAAACTTTCTAATGAGTTTTAGAAAAATCAATTCTAAGACCCACATTTTATTTTCATAGGTTAGCTGCTCTGAAATTGGGACACATTTTAAAGATGATGGCATGTCATAGTCTAATTGGCAGCACTTTTTTCTTAGTTAAAAATAAAATAGTGATACATATTCTAATCAGTGGTATTTTAAAAACAATAAAATATGGTATGTGATCAGGTTTTTCATTAGTAGGTCAAGATGAAAAGATTTAGTATATACAAAGGCAATACTAACTGCTACCATTTATTGAAAACATACTAAGAGCAAACACTCTGCTGTGCACTTAACATAAATCATCTTAATTAATCTCACTCAATCTTTACTGAAGAGTCTTTCAGCAGAAATCATTATCATTTTTCAGATTTAAAAGCTAGAGTCACAAAAGGTTAGAAACTTGCCTAAGGTACAAGCTGACATATGATGGATCTAAGACTTGAACTCTAGTCTGTCTGATGTAAATCCTGCATACATAATTACTATACTATAGGTTTTATGAATTTGTTTAAATATGGTACCAATATAAAATTAGATTTTATTTGATTAATTCCAGGGCTTAGAACCTAAACAAAGTATTAATAGTTTTGATTTGCATGTAATTTTAGTTTAAAACAGGGTTTCTCAATTTCAGACTTGTTGCCATTTGGGTTTGGACAATTCTTTCTTGTAGGGGGCTGCCCTATGTACTGTGGGATATTTTGTACCATTCCCGGTCACTTTTCACAAGATGCCAAGGGTATTTTATCCCCCTCCACGTGAGACAACCGAAAATATCTCCAGAAATTGACAAAGACCCCTAGGAGAAAAAAAATCACCCCTGGTTGAGAAGCACTGCATTATTGAATACATGAATGAACAAATGAAAGAATGTCTTTCTCTTTGTGGTCTATATTTTCCAGTACACATGAATTAGTATGACTTAATCTGAAAACCTTTCCTGCCTTTTTCTTATATACAACATTGTGTGCAATGTCATCTGTTCATATACTCTTTCAGATGCACAACTAAGCACACTGTGACTCATAAAATTCATTTAAATGTGGTTCTGATGAACTCTAACCATAATTACATGTTTCAGTTACTGGATGAATAGATCTAAAAAACACTAAATATCCCAAAGCGATTAGGAAACATAGTGGATTCTATGAAATAGAGAAGCACATTTAACAGAAAAGTAATTTTGACGTATCTCTGAGTCATGGCCAGTAGTACTTGCATTATTTTAAACCAATATAGCACATCTCTAAGTTATAGCCATAGGGTAATTTGACATGGTTCTTTAAGTCTTGAAAAAATATTTACTTAAAAATGTAACTATTATTAAACACTAGAAGTTTCTTTTTACACATAAAAAAGCAATTAGAACAACTTTTACTAAAAGCAAAGCAAAAAGCAATTCAATTCTGACATCATAACTGACACATACTTTAAATAAAGTTAAAGATGTTTTGTTTTTTACTATTTGTTGGGGAAATATGATTGAGAAATTAAGGAAATTTGGCTCATAAGATCATTATTTTATTGTATCTCCCAATATTGCTATACTAAAGACAGAAACAGGAGTTTGCAGGGTTTTGTCCATATGTGAACTCAGTGGTTCACTTATCAGAGGCTGTTATCATGGGAGAGCTCTCAAATCTCCGGTAGAGTTGTTTTCTAAGAGACTTTCTGGTTATCTCTCTGTGCGGCTTTTCTGGGTCTCGAATGTGGAGACAAAGGTAAATATCTAGCCCACAAGATGGGAGCCAGAGACAATGAGAGTACTTTTTTGCTCTAAGACATGCCTCTGTGTTATAAACAACCTGTTTGTAGACAATCAGGCTTCCTGTTCACTCCTGACTGACTCTTTACCTTTAAGTCCACAATAACTAAATCAAAGAAATATAGAGTCACTATACCTCTTTTGTTATACTTCCGTTAATTGATGACTACTTCTTAGAACTTAGAAGTTAGCCCTTGAAAGACTTTGTACCTGTTTGTTCACCTAGATAAAGACTTGTTAGCAGCCCTTTGAGAGGACTTTTGACCCTAGCCCACTACCTGTGTAATCCTGCTCCCCTAGCAACTGCATTCCATGATATGCAAATGTGTTACCTTGAGAACTAGTAATTGAGATCTGTGATTATAAAAACTTATGAGAATCTAACCATATTGCTAGGCATTCACAGGGATATGCCCAGCCACCTAAGTACCCCGCTGTGATTATTCTGATCTTTTTATATGAAACTATAAACTATATTAGTCTCTGTGTATTCTTTTATTCTGTCTATTTCCTATCAATTTTCTTATCCTCTGTGGCAACCCCTATCTGAGGGACTTGGCTGCATGGGGAGGAGTATCTGACCTCCTCGTAGGCCTGCTGCATCTCTTCTTTTCCCCCGCAACTATTAGGTTCTGTACCAAGATTATAGTCATTATCTGAAACAACTCTTTGTAAAATTTCGCGTAACTTGTAAACTCAATTAAATGGGTAATTAAATTACACTTGTGTTTAAAGAAAAAAAAAACAGCAACAAAGCCTCTGAGTTTTCTCTTCTGAATATCCTTCCTGAATATCCTATCTTTCCTGAAAACAAAGCAAATATAACGGTTTCTGAAATCAATTAAAAGAATATATTATGCAATAAAGCCCCTTCTTTGGGTTACTCAACATGTCAGTCTTCATCTTGGATACCAGGTCTTTATCAAGCCTCTCTTACTTAATTTTTATACTCCACTCTTATGATTTCTATGTCTTCAGCTAAGTAACTATTTTCACTGGCCTCCTGAAAAGTTAATGATAAGGTTTTAGATAAGGAATTGTGGACTTGTATGTTAGATGCATATAATAAAGAACTTTGTTAGAATCCAAAATATAAAGAGAACTCATATTAATCAGTAAGAGAAAGCAAACAATTCAATGGAAAATTGGGCTAAGTATATGAAGAGTCAACTCACAGGAAGAAAACTCTGAATGCCCAACAAACATGAAAATTTGTTCAATCAGGGATATGCAAATTAAAATAATAAATTTGTGCCACTTCTTGCTGCTGGTGGGAAAGTAATTTGTAAAATATAATAAAATTAAACATGTATACACTCCAATAAGTCTGCAATTCCACTTCTAGGTATTCTCATGTAGGTATATGAAGAGACCTACAAAGAAAATTCTTTTAGCATTATTTACATTACTAAAAAATTGTAAACATTTTAAGTGCTATTCATTTTTAATTTAGTAATCATATCGATTATTTATTCTTATTAAAATCAAGGAACTCACCATCAAATTGGTCCTAATTGATCAACACTTATGTGCACATTTGGTAGTAACATTCATTGGCTGTCAGGGAGGTGGCGGTGGAGGGGGGAGGAGGGCATGGGTATAGTCACACCTAACAGGTGTGGTGCACACTGTCTGGGGGATGGGCATGCTTGTAGCTCTGACTTAGGCAGGGCAAAGGCAATATATGTAATCTAAATATTTGTACCCCCATAATATGCTGAAATAAAAAACAAAGAATACTTTTACCACATTACTTCTGTGTTCCAAAACCCTTTTAAATCTTTGTTCTTATTTTTGTGGTATCCAAAATTCTATTTAACCTATTCATAAGTAAAGTTGATGCCTCTATTCATAACGGACTCATTGAAAATATTAAAGATAATAAAATAACAATGCTGTCTCTAACAAATCTGACTTCAGTTATAATGGAAAACACAGTATAATGTCCAAATAATATCTGTTCAGTTTTGAGTGAGGCACAGGAGTGTGTATGCATGTATGTATGTGCATAATTTTGTATTTGTGTTATCTCTCTAATTATGTAAATCACTAATACTTATTACTATGTTAATACCAAAAGATATATTGTAATAAAGATTGCCATGAATTATTAATTTTGTGTCTCTTATCACATATTTCATCAAATAATTTAAAAGATAGAGATGCTTATTTATCCACATTTTTTCTACATGCCATTTGCAAAAGTTCCCTTAAAAAAATCTTGAAAATTAAAAGTATACACACATGACTTTGTAATTTCATGGGTCAATAAGCAGAATTTTAGTTGGATCCTACACGTTATTGTGAGTGCTTCCATGTTTTGCCTTCTGAATACTTAACCGAAATTTTAATTTCAAGAACATCAGTCTCATTTTAACGACTAACATATTACATAGTCAATTATTTTGATAAGTGCATTTTGAGCTGTTTAACCTTAAGATTAAAACTTTTACTAAAATAATCCAATTTAAATAATTATGGCTGCTTTCATTAACTATATCTTTTCTGCCTTCTTTTGATCAATAATTGCTGAATGCTCATTATGTCCAGAGGGGGAACTGAAGTGTTCAGAATTTGGAAACCATAGCTGTAGATGTACTAAACATGCAAGCTCTAGTGTATATATATATATATATATATATATATATATATATATATGTAGTTCTGAAATTACAGAGCAGGATAAGTGCCTTTATACTAAGTAATAAATTAGGCCCTTAAATTACCCCTAGGGTGTTTCTTTTTCAAAATATATATATCAGAAAGTATTTGGTATCTTCTATAATATGTATATCTCCATATATGTGATATATAAAATGTAATATGTGCTATATATGATTTTGTATACTTTTTAAATATGTGAATGCATGAATCTATTCCCACTAATACTACTGCTCAAAGGAGAGTCAAGAAGAATAAAGGAAAGAAAGATATGAATAAGAAAATATCAGATATGTGGCAATTTGGAAGTATTTGGACTACAAAGGTTATTTCTAAGTCAAGTACAGCTGACAAAAGAGACTAGTAATAACAGCTGATTTGGCCTAATAGAGGATAGGTATACTTATGTAATATAGAATTATATTTGTTAATTAGATTCATAACATACTCTTCAATGACACAGAAATTAATGTAACAAGTAGAGTCTCAGTATACAGAATTGTATATTCAAGAGGAAATATCACTATGGCATTTCTAAGCAACAAATTTGGTGTACAAAATTTGGTTACATCTTCATTAGAAAGAATCGTGAGACTTTGATATATTTTCACACTAATAAAATCTAAGCCTTTTCTGAATTTCAACATATTAAGTATTCCTTAAAAATCTTCAGAGTATTATAGAGTTTCATTAGAGATATTCCTGTTTAAATTAATTTTCACTTATCACTTTGGTAAGTTTTTAACTCTAAAATATGAGTGGAAGTTTAAATTGGTGTAAGTTCTTGAGATGGCAACTCAATGGTAAAATATTTTTACTTAAGTATTTCTTAAAGTGCTCTTTTTAGCATTAAATGATATATTTATCTATATCAATCTCTCTATATATTTGTCTTTTCCTCCCTTTTGGAAAAATAAAATCATAAAGATTATGGCCACAATTTTTTCTGCTTTTGTTTTTCCCCACAGCACCCGATAGAGTGTTTTACCTATAAATATTAATACCAGATTCACTCCCTCCCTCACAAAATAAAAATGTAATGATTGGCTTTATGTTGCTGTATCTTCTTGGCAGACATCCTTACCTATAATGATAGTCATGCTTGCTTTTAGAGGTATCATAATGATGTCTTTAGAATTGTAAGTGTTCTCTAGTGGTAATGCACAGATTTAAGGATCCCTTTACTAACTGATACGGTTTAGTGAGCAGAGCGCAGCATTTCCCGAAGAAAATAGAAGCTCACAGCCATGAGGTCAGAAGGGTAGATGCTCACAAGGCAGACAAGGGACATTGTTGCAGAGAACAGAGGGTCAGAGGAGAGTACAAGGACCTGCATGGGGATCTTAGGTCATATATGTCATGTAATTTTCCCTCACCTGTCAACCCAGCTGCCATCTTGGAGAGGAGCAGGAAAAGAGCAAGGGAATCTGAAAGACTGGTCACTTATCTAAGAGATACCAACTCATGCAAAGAGATTGGTGAAATTATTGAATAAATGAAGAAGCTGTCTTTGTGAAAATCAATATTTGACCCCAAGACATACCCACATAACTCCTCCTGCATATGTATTATATTTACAACTATTTGGTACTAAAAAGTCTATGACAGTGTTTCTGAAAGTGTGATTCTGTAAACCAGTGGCATCAGTATCACATTAAAGTTTGAGAAGCATGGCTGTAGCATATAGTAGAACTAGGAACAGATGCGCTAACCCTAGAATTTTTTTGGAATTTTTATGGAAATTCATTTCCATACTTATGGATATAACGTTTATCTATCAGTGATACAGCTTTATGAATAGGCAGCTTCATGGATACAGCTTTATGAGACAATCAAGAAAGTTGGCTGAATCTTTTTAAAAAAGTTATGATTAGAAGAATAGTAGTTTTCAGTATTGAAAATTGCAAGTGCACAGCATTTCTGAATGTATCTGAAATCCCAACCTGTTATTTTCTACCAACACCCACTGCCACCAAGCATGGTAACTTACAAGTTTAAAACATCCCTTATTTAACTTCCATTGTTTCTACCCTGTATTCTGTCTGCCAATCAAAGGTACTACTTGGACAACATAGCTGGTAAACCAGGTGGTGCATTCAGCCACTTAAACAGAAGTTATTTGAAAACTATTGGAAGTGTTCCCATCTTCTCCTCCACACACACTCAGAAAGGGATGGCATCCATGTGTAGGACAAAGCTTTCTTTAGAGTACATTAAAAATAATGATAGCATGATTTCGATGTTCTCACATAACTTCCTCCAAAGTATCATTATTTAAACTTGTGTTTAATGGAGCAGCGGAAGACTGCTAAGTAAAATATTAAAATTTTAATATGCAGCAAAAGCATGATTTCAAGGAAGTATATAAAGGTTTAGGGTGACAAAATGACTTTATAAGGTGTATTTGAAGCAAGAGAATGATCCAGGATAGGATAGAGCATCTTTAGGACAACACAGTATAATATAGGTTGAGTGGAAAATAAAAATGGAAACCTTTTAAATTCCCACTGGTTTTGTTTCTTATATGTCAAGAGGAATGATATTCTGACTGCAAAGAATAAAATAAATAGCAATGAGAAAATACCGGTACTCAAGATAGGTAAAGAGATTAGAAAGCCCCCAGCTGCTCAGAATTAACTCTCTTGATGTAGATAAACATACCAGGACACTAATAAAACAGGCAAGTCAAATGGCAAACCACTGGTAAAGTGCAGTTTTGGTATTCATAAAAAATATAAAGTGTGGGAATAAAATTTAAAGCTTCCGAATATTAATATTTCAGACTTGGCTAAAGCTTGCCATGCAGGGAGAAGTCACAAGCCTTCTTCAGTTTAATGAAGCATTTTGAAAGAATGAGAGTCAGTTGACACAGGTCCTTTGAAAAGACAGATCCTGTTCTATCCATTATGTATTCTTAGATACATAAGAAAACGAAAGCAAATATTTGCATACCAGTTCCAAATTTTAAAAACCTGTGTGTATTCTACAATTTGTCATCATGTTGAACTTCTATCCAGGATTGTTTGCTAAGAATGGCAAATACATTTCCTATGCAATTCAAAGGTTAGTTTTAATCTTTTCAGGTTATAACCTTAAGACTAGAATCTATTTGTCACAGGAAACATTCATTAAAACCTTTGTTGTAGAAAACCATGTTTTTACTTCAAGTGGTAAACTGTATTTGTCTCAGTAATAAAGAGACCCATAACTAAATAGAGAAAACTGGGAAATAATGTAGCAAACAGTGCATAGAAAAATAAATAAATAAAAATGGTTCTGAAACACATGAAAAAAATCATTCTCATCCAAAAGAAGAATGGAAATTAAAATTACAATGAGATTTTTTTCTTGCTTAGAATATGGAAAAAATTGATGAGACACTGATCAGGCAAAGGTGTGGGCAGGGGGGAAAGCCTTCATATTACTGATGAGAATGCTCTGTGGAGAGAAATTTGGCCACATTTACAAAAATGACAAATGCCATTTTGACCCAGCCTTTCTACTTCTAGCACCTTATCCTATATTTGCAATGTGTGAAATGACATGAACAAAGTTATATGTTGTCATTTTGTAGCAACAGCAAAAATTGAAAAAAACCTAAATGTTCATTAATCGAATTGTTATTAAATAAGTTACAGTACAACCTTAGAAAAGAATAGTAGTAATATTTATTTAACTGTAAAAGAGAAAAGAAAGCCAAAGCTCTTTAATTACTAATATATAAAATAATTTCCAGTATTAATTGGAAATAAGCACAGTGCAGAAAGAATGTTTATAGTATTCTGACAGTGGGTTTTTTTTAAGAGGACAGGGAAAAGAATACAGACATATCCTATCCTTGGAAGGCTACCTAGGAAACTCAAAACCTTCACAGCATATGGAGAAAGAAACTGGGTGGCTGAAAGACTAGAATCTTCAGCTGCTCAGAATTAAACTCTCTTGATGTAGATCAACATATCAGGACACTAAGAAAACAAGTAAGTCAAATGCACCAAATCACTTTGGGTGCTCCTGAAGATTGGTAAAGTGCAGTTTTAATTTTCATAAAAAATATAGAAGAAAGCATTATCTATCCAATAAACAAATAAAATGATTTATATGTTTAAAGTTTGTTATAGGAGCATGAATTTACTCCCAGCTTTGTCATAACAAACACAGTATTGCCTCCCCACGATAGAGAACTAATTATTCATGTTGTATAAGACTATGCAGATTATCTTAAAATTAGAAACAAAAATGAAACAAAATATACATGAAAACAATAGTTTCACAAAAAATACTTATCCACACCGCATGCAAAATAATGTGATAATTTGTATTATATTCTACTGTATCCTACATTATCTTATTCTATTTGATTTTACCCATTAAATTGATTTCATGACTCATCAATAGGTCACCAGCAACAATTTGCAAAATAGTTTTTTAAATTATCTCCTTCTTTTCATCCATCATACTAAAGTCCTAGTCCAGGACTACTTTGTTCCTCAGTAACCTCCTGACTACTCTCCCTGTTTTTGGTCCTGTGCTCCTCAAATCTGGGAGTTTGCTAGTCACCTCTCTTTAGTGGTGTTCAATTCTCTCAAAAATAATGTCTTATCTCCTTAAAGTGGCATCCAAGCCTCCCCAAAATGGGCTATACTTTAATATTACTGAATTTGTTATTTTCCCCACACTTCATGCTGTTAATCACCTTCATATCTGTTTTTTTGTTGCCTCTTTTCTCTGGAATCCTTTTCCTATCCTACACACACATTTCACTCTATCAATTCCTGCACATCTTTTAAAGATCCAGCTCAAGCATCATATCCTTTGGAAGACTGTCCCTGGACCAAAGCTTTTCAATCTTTAGCAAGTAAAAGTATCCTCTGGAGGGCTTGTTAAAACAGATTCCTGGGCTTCACCCCTATCAATTCTGATTCAGGAGGTCTACAGATAGGCCCCAACATTTGCATTTCTAATAGCTTTCCACATGATGCTGAGGGACCACACTTTAGTAATTGTGCTCTAAACAATACTCTGGCTGGGTTGGAAATCACTGTTTTGAGCTATCATAACACCTTACAAGTACACTCACTATAGTGCATTGTAAATGTTTCTCCATTGATAGCATTTAGTACACTCACGTATAGTTCTACATCAACTCAACACTAGAATCAAATTGAAAGTCAGAGTCATCTTAACATACTAGGACATTGTAATTAATCAGTGGTTTGTTAGCTGAATAGAAATTTCATAGGTCTGCCTAGAGAGGTTGATTGGGGATATATGCAAATAAATTTCATGTGTATTTCAGCAACAAAATCTCCAATGTATGCTTGTTGACAAAATGGAACAATATGAACTCGATGGGAAATAAAGCAATAAGAATTTCATAACTAATTAAGAAAATGTAGCCAAAAGATACTGATGTCAAAATAGAGGGAGGTTTCCAGTGATGTGCCATAAATCTTTGTCTTAGGATTCAGTCTATTTGAGATTCTTTTCATAACATAGATGAAGTTATAGAAGGCAAACATATCACATCTGAAGTTGAAAATAAACTTAAGAGATTGCAATACATTGTATGATAAAATCAGGATTCAATGACTCCTTTCTCTCCATCCCTACTATCAACTGGATTTATGGGTTAACACATATATTAAGGCTTCAGTCAAGTGTTTTGAAGTTAAGAAGAGGATTTCTTTCTTGGAGGGGCAGAGTGAGTGGTAGGGTAGTAGGAGGCATAAATGAGGTAGTGGGGTCAGTGAGTAGAAGGAGACTGAGTTCTCTGAAAGACAGGAACTGGAATCACCAGAAGTGAACCAGAAACCAGGCACAGGACAGCAAGGCTAGTTCTTGAGTCTACCTCCTAGTGGTAGTGGATTTCTTATGCGTTCTCTGCCTTGGTGAGGACTGCAGCAGGAAATTGGACACTGAACCTAAGGTTCAGGGACCTCAGTGGATAAACCTGAGTAGGGCAGGGAAGGGGCTAACAGCCTTGCATCTAATTCCAGAAATAGACGACACAAAAGCAGTATGTGGGAAATGTCACCTAGAAGCAGCACATGTGAAAAAGAATGGGGGATTTTATCTTTCTATTTACTTAATTTTATTTTTTATTTCATTTTTTTAACCAGAAAAAAGAATTAAGGAATTGGGGATTTTAGACATCAGAAATTTCAGCATGAGTCAACAGTGTGATATGCCTACACACGTATTGATGGAGTAACTGTACAATGGTTAAAGACATGGACTGCAGTACAGATAAACATTACGGTGTTGTGGCAACTTAACAAGTATCCAGCAAGATGAGTTGCCCTTCTGTCCTTCCCATAGGATGCCTATCTATCCAAGAGTGACAGTCTTCAGACTACAGTATGCCCCTGGAGGTACATGAAGATTTTCCTAGGAATATGTAGGCAGAGATAGTGTTCATGAAATCAGTTTCCAGAATCTCAGCTTCCACAAGAGATTCAACTGGGTCTTTTCTCGTGGTAGACACCTTATTCCTATTTTCTTTCCCACTGTTTGGTTAATGATAGTCCACCTCCAGCTTTATGAAATAAAAGCACACCTTTCTGACCTATCCCAATGGATAGGTCAAGACATTTTTAAGCCAAATAGAAGCCAAATAGTATTCAAAATACTAGTGACGAAATTCTCCTTTAATTAAGGTACCAACAACCACTCCCCCATCTATCTCATTTATAGATTAACTTCCAATAAAAATCCACTGAATATGTTTAATAATTATTTATCAAAAGCTGTACATATATGTAGATTATTTGGTTATTACCAGGTATATTTTTTTATTAATACTTCTAAATAAAATTCAATGTAAAGGATTTTAAAAATATTTAGAGCCTTACAGTCACAGAAAATTATTTTTAAAAATTGAATTTAAATCCACATTGATATCTTTGTCATACAAAAGTATGATAAAGTGGTTAATAAAATACTTTATAGCATAAATATATATTACATTAGAATATAATCCTTTGGGACAGAAAAATGAAAATATGATTTAAATAAAAAGAAATAATATAAAATTTCTATTAAAGATCAACTTATTCATTTATTTTTTAAGCATATGATGGTAGGTAGATATTATATTGCTATGGTATTTGGATTTCACCAGAGACATTCAAAATAACAATGTGACACTTTTTAAATGTCAATATTTACAATATCCCAGAGGTGGAAAATAAATGTCATTTTTAAAATGCGCAAGAGGATATTAAGTTTTCTAAAATATTTTTAGAATTTTATAAAAGAAGGGTCTGAATATCACTGTAATAGAGGTTCTTTTTCAGCCTTCCTCCTTGGTGTGGCAGGGAAGGAAGGAAAGCACTCTTCTCCCCTCCCTTATGAGGAAGGGAATGGTAAAAGCCATAGAAATTTTGTCCTGGCCAATAAAGTGTTAATCCTACTTGAATGATCTGTTCCAGGAATTTCCCATTCAAGAAACTTCTCTCAAGTTTATAGTCTTTTACTTATATGGGTATATTGGGTTGGTGAAGGATGAAATCCTCAGGACAATACGCTACTTTTTATGGAGTGATTTTCTTGTAGCAACTTGCTGCTTTCTTTTGAAAGTGGGAGTATTTTGCAAACCTAATTTTTCTTCTTAGGGGTTCTTACCAAAATTCCTGCTATAACCAGATAGGTCCCATTCACCATTAATTTTTATACCTTAGGAAATATGTTCCCACCATAGTTTTTTTTTATGTTAAAACATACGAAGAAATTTATTACATATCATTTTTTTTCCAGAATATTGCAGGGGTACAAGTGTTTTTGGTTACATGAATCACTTTTGTTATGCTTTAGTCAGGGTAATAGTGTGTCCATCACCCAGATAGTGTTCATTGTACCTGTTAGGTAGGTTTTCACCCATCCCCTCCTTCCCCTCCCTTCTGTTTGATTTCCACTGAGTTTTACTTCCCTCTGTGCACATGTGTGCTCATTGGTTAGTTCCAGTCTAATATGTAGTGTTTGTTTTTCCATTCTTTAGGTACTTCACTTAGGATAATGGTCTCTAGTTCCATCCAAATAGCTTCAAAAGACATTATTCCATTCCTTTTCAATGGCTAAGTAGTACTCCACGGTATATACATAGCATATTTTCTTTATCAACTCATCAGTAGATGGGCACTGGGTTGATTCCATATCTTTTTTAATGTGAATAGTGCAGCCATAAACATTCAGGTACAGGTGTTTTTATTTTTGTTTGTTTTGTTTTGTTTTATAAAATGACTTCTTTTCCTTTGGGTGGATACCCATTAGTTGGATTGCTGGATCAAATGGTGGGCCTACCTTTAGTTTATTGAGGAAGCTCCATACTGCTTTTTATAGTGGTTGTACAAGTGTTTGCCATCAGCGTATAAGTGTTCGCTTTTCACCCAACCATAACAACATCTATTATTTTTTGACTTTTAATGATGGCCATTTTGACAGAGGTAAGGTGATATCTCATTGTGGTTTTAATGTGCATTTCCCTGATAATAGGTGAAGTTGAATATTTTTCATTTGTTTGTTGGCCATTTGTCTTGTCTTCTTTTGAGAAGAGTCTGTTCATGTACTTTTTCCATTTTTTGATGGGGTTATTTGCTTTTTTCTTGCTGATTTGTTTGAGTTCTTTGTAGATTCTGGATATTAGCCCTTTGTTGGATGTATAGTTTGCGAATATTTTCTCCCATTTTGTAGGCTATTTACTCTGTTGATTATTTTATTTCTTGTGCAGACACCTTTTAGTTCAATTAAGTCTAATTTATTTATTTTTATCATTGCTGTATTTGCTTTTGGGGTCTTACTCATAAATCCTTTGCCTAAGCCAATGTTTAAAAGAATTTTTCTTACATTTTCTTCTAGATTTTTGTGGTTTCAGGTCTTACATTTAAGTCTTTAATGCATCTTGAGTTATTTTTTTGTATATGGTAAGAGACAAGGCTAGCAGGTCACAGCTCACACGCTGGGTGAGAGTGGGATCCCCAGACAGAGCAGATTGCATCACACAGAGCACCTATGCAAGATGGACCATGTGCCTGGGGTATAGCGCTCATGCATATGGGCCGCGGTGGCTACAGGTGAGGTATATAGTTGAGCAGGGCATGTATAGGGTGCTCAGAGCATCTGTGCAGGCTGGGCAGGTTCTTGGCATGTAGTCTGCCCAAATTCAAAGGATGTGGCTCCTCTGGCTTTCCTCCCACTTGGGACCTTCCAGGCAGTGGTGGTGGCAGCAGTCCAGCTGCCCTGGCAGTGGGCAGTAGACACTGAGGGTTACAGGCGCTCACTCCGCCTGGATCTTGTGAGAAGTGTGGTTGAGTGGGATTGGCCAGGCCACAGCAATGGGCACCAGGCCCATTGTCCTCTGCTCCATACAGGGCCCCCAGCAGCAGCGGCAGTGGTGGCAGCACAAGTTACTTGCTCACAGGACAAATGAGTGCCAGGATTCCCTGCTCCCTCCCCACCTGACAGGGGAAAGGGTGAGGCAACAGTCACAGATCTGACCCCTGGACTAAAGTAGCCTTCTGGGGTTGGGATGTTACAATGGCACCAGCTTCAGTTCCCAGGGCTCAAAAGCCAGCCATCCCTTCTCTCTGGAGCAACACAGCTGCACAGCTTCCAGTCAGGTCTCTATAACAGTCCAGAGGCCATTGCAGTGGAGGGGTCCTGCTGCTGCTCTGATTGCAGTATCCCCAGGAGAAGCATGGAGCCCAGAATTATCTCCTCTGTCCTTTTCCCACGTGTGGGTGCCTTCCCTAATTAACCTCAGTCCTGCTGAGCTGCTTGTCTCACTTCGATCTTCTTCACTTCACTTTTGCCTCTTCTGTTTGGAATCCCTGTGCTCTCACTCAGGTGATTGATCCAAAGGTATCTAGTTGCTACTTTTGATCTTTTCCTCAAGAGCAGTGCTATGCAGGCTGCTTCTAGTCCACCACCTTGGTCCCTTCTTGTTTCAAAAACATGTATCTTTTTATCCCTGCCTGATTTCTACAAAATTCAGAAACTCTTACTGAGTATTCTTACTTTCATGGCAATGTAATTATTTGCACAGATTCAATAAATATATGCCATTCTTGTAACAGGACATAATTGAGAAAATGGATTATATAGGGCTTTGACCAGAATGTCATATCTGAGAATCAGATGTGATCAGACAGGTTTAAAGAACTATTGTTGATTTTGTGGAGCTATGCTTACAAAGCACTCTTGGGAAAACTGTCCTGGTACCTAGCTTACAGAATTCCCAGTCTTGCAATTGAGTAAGGAAGGTCTTTTCCTGGCAGGCTCAGGAAATTTAGGATATTTGGAGGACCTGGAGAATAGAATAATTCAGCTGAATACATAGGTACTTCAGGTAAAATCTGATGGGAAGTTCTTGGCTTGACTCCCTAAGCTGAAGAGACTTTTAAAAGTCAAATCTAAGATTCCATTTTTTTAAACTGTTTTATTTAGGTATGATTGACAAACAATAAGTTGTACATATTTAATACATACAGCTTGATGTGTTTGAAGATAAAGTATACATATGTAAAACCATCATAATTTATGCCATAAACCCACTCATTACCTCCAGAAGTTTCCTCCCACATTATTATTTACTACTACTATTATTATTATTTTGAGATAAGAACACTTAACGTAAGATGTCTTCTTAGCAAATTTCTAAATATGCATTACAATATTGTTAACTGTAAGTATTATGCTGCATAGTAGATCTCTAGGATATATCTTGAGAATCCTTATGAAAACTTCCAGCAGTGCAAAATTTTTAATATTTTATTATTTTCCAGCTTTACTGAGGTTTAATTGACAGATAAGAATAGTACATATTTAAAGTGTACAATGGGTTATTTTGATAGGCATATACTTGCAGGAGAGATGCCAAATAAAACAGGTTCAAAGCAGTAAGGACTGTGTTTAACATATTTATTGCTATCTGCCACACATGATTATTATATAATTGGTTTTCTAGGAAAATCCGATGTTACTTATACATACTTGCACATGAACACATTATTACATGCAGTATGTATGCTGTAGAAACATTTATTATCTTCTAGATACATTAATGTGGTTATGTGAAATCTAAAAATGTCAATCTCTTAGAAGCATGGAATACAATAGTGATCACCAGGGGCTGGGAGCTTGGACAAATGGGGAAATGTTGGTCAAAGGCACAAAGTTTCAGATATGAAGGATGAATAAGTTCTGGAAATCTAATGTATAAAATAATGGCTAAAGTTAATAATAGTGTATTGTACGTGTGAGGTGATGGACATGCTAATTACCAATGTGAATTTAAAAAGATCTATAGAGTCAATTACCATTTTTTCTGCACCTATGTAAATAATGAGACCAGGCTTATTTTATAAATGAGAAAAACCTTACTTCGATTATCTTTCATCAAAAGGATTATGAGGGTAGAGATAAATTTTATGATTCAATAAACATAAACTATAGCACAACTTTGTTATCAGATTGTAGTCCTGTTCATTGTCTTTTATCTGTTTTGCATTTCATTGTAAATTACACAATTTTTTTACCTACATGGATTGGATACTACTGTCTTACACATTTTGTCAGTTGTTACCAATTTTCAATTAATGCTTCTAAATCCCTTCAATATCTGGCTACAAACCTCCAAATTAACATTTCCAATTTTTCTCCTACCCTCGTGACTTGGCGTCACTGAGAGTTAAACCTTGCTGTCCAGATCTTTATTGAGATTCTATGTTGTCTTGTAGCCACCTGCCCTTTCCCCCATGGTGTCTACTTGCAAGCTGAAGCTGAATGACTGGTATGAACTGCAAAGGACTCATCACCATAGCAACTTATATGTGGGCAACATTCTCGTGCCTATAGCTGCTGCTGTGTGGGCCACTCAGAAAGTTCATTGAACTTGCACATCTTCCGTGCTCTGCCCCAGGAAATAACCATGACTGTGGATGATCTTACTGAAGCCATTATGCCTATGCCATCACTGAAAGCATTTAAACTGAAAACCAGGAGATCCATCAGATTGCCAATGCCATCCTCACTCCACCATCTATGAATGTGTTGAGCCCAACTTTAGGAATCTTCTTGACTGGCTGCCCTGTGGGCTCAAAAATTGAGTTCATAATCTGCTCCAATCATTAATCTCTGTCTTTCTTACTTTCCTAGAAATCCCCCTCATTAAATGCCTGATTATTCACAACATCCAGCAAATATCCTCTACTACGAAGTCTCAGAGTTGGTTCAACTAGTCCTTCAACAACAGAAAGCTGCTGAAATGAGGTACATGAACTAACTTTCCTAAGTTGTTCATTGGGAACACTGGTTTCCATTAAAGAAAAGGGGGAACTGACAAAGACGGCTTTAACTTTACCCTCAGCTTAACTTGAGACAGGTTTATTCCTGACTCTAGGCCTGACCTCCCTTTTCTTAGAGCATTTACTTTAGAAACCTATTGTAAATTCTTTCTCTGCCTCTTTGAGATATAAATCTTCTCCCAGCCTCTTGCTTGTTTTACACCCTAGGAATGTCTTTCTCAAGGACCTGGGAGCCATCCCTTTGAAATGTAATCATTAAGGAAGATAGCAACCCTATCTGCTAGTCTCAGTGGGAGGGTAGGAATCTAACTTTGATAAGCACCAATTAGCAAACACAGATTGGCCTAATGACATTGACCAACCTCCCCCCTAACAAACTCTAGTACTTTCCCACTAACTTGCCCCAGCACTTAAAAGCTCTATTGCCTTTTGTTTCAACAGAATTGATTTTAATCTCTCTCCTTTATTGCAAAAGTTTTGAATAAAGTCTCTTGCCTGTTAAGATGTCCAGTGCAATTTTTCTGCAACAATGCTCACAGCAATGTGAACATACACAGAAAAGGCTTTTGGTGTTTAGTTACTTTAATGGTCAGTCACTAAAATTGAGTGCTTTGGTAGTTTTCAGTGTGGATTTGACATTATGGGCAATTATGTTTCTTACACAGTAAGGAAGAGCCAGCGGAGCCACGTGTTGTGTTTATTTATAAACCACAGAAGAAAAGTCATTCCTCCCTCAAAGGGGAGGAAAAAACCTTCCCTGTCATCAAGATGAGAGTATTTCAGTCAGTAAGTCTTTACATAAAATTATGTGTTATCCCCCTCACCTCATATTTTAATAAAAAGTTTGGAAAGCAGTAGTTAGGCAGTTTTATGTTAGATAAATAGTATACCTCTAGCTCATTATTGAAACCATTCATTAAAGATTAAAAACATAAGATCCTTTATAGAAATTCTAAACTGGTCCCAGGATCTTAGCATTCAATTATCATTTCTGAAATCTGAAATCAACATATTTTATGTCTAAATTGAGAGTACATTTGAAAATCAAAATTCAAAGGCATGCCTTCTAGTGGGCTGACTGATGGGAAAGGGCTGTGATTACGCCTAATTTTCACCCTCTACATCACGATCTCATTGATTATGTTTCTCAGCTTGCCAAGGGTTCTGTGAGGTGATTTTCAAGATGAATATTGCTATTTGCAGGATTTCCTGAATAGGAAAATTTCGGGAGTAAATTGCACAAACCAAGCGATGTGCAGTCAATTTTCACTCCAGCATAAACAATGTATTAGAACAGAGCCCTTAAGGCTTTTTTTATTTGGGTTTCATTACACAGCTAGCTGCATTTCATCAATAAGCATGAAGTGCCAGCCAGGCAAAACTGAGGCTCACAGAGGGTACTGCATATTTTTCTAACAGGTGCTCAGAATTCAACTAGAGAAAACAAATGACCCAAATGGCAAGGCCTCAGGCCTTTTGTTTCAGAGGTAGCCATGGCTGCCATAGCCAGAAAAAGTTTCCTTAAATTTACAAGTGGAAACAGGGATCTAGCTGCTTGGATATCTACTTTCTTTGCATTAACTCAATCCTAAGACTTTTTAAAAGGCAGTTTCTTTCTGTGAGTTAAAAAATCGGCATGTCCTCAAAACTATTTGAAAATTTATTTTTGGTTTTCAGTAGTTTAAACCTAAGCAAAGCAAAATCCATTTTCCCAACTTTCTTTAATTGGAAAAAAAAACAAACAAACATTCAACCTCTTTAAGCAGAGGACTACAGGAGGATGTAAAGACTGAAATCCCATATCTTCAAGCAGAAGGACTCTGTGCAATCTAATAATATCATTTATTAGACGATGAGTAGAGGCAGAAGCCAGACAAAGAGGGATAAAGAACTAGGCAAGTTGTTAAACTATTCACACAGGTCACCATTTCCTGATTACAAACTAAAGATTTGAGAATTATTGGGGAAAAACTTTCAAGTAGTCATATACATGATTTTATGTTCTTCTTTTCTTTTGGATACAGCTACAAGCAGAAGAAAAAGGCTAAAGGAATATTTTTGAAATCCGCACTCCAGAGATAAAAAATTCAGAATATGCATGGAGGACTGAAGCCAAGGAGTTTTCTGCCAGGGAAAAAGCAGCTGCCTCTCCCCACAGTGATTTAGACCAAGCTGCAGGAGGCAAATCTCATGACTCTCTGAAACTACACACAGCAGTGAGTGGTGACTTGTAGCTTTGATAAAGAAAAGAGATTGGCACAGCTGAGAAAGGCTTTCACTCCAAACTGCAAGGACCTGTTTGGCAGAAACATATGAACCATGGACAATCAAAGACCCAGTGCAGGATTTCAATATCCAAAAACCATTCTGGGGGCCACAGACTAGGACTAAAATCACTTTGGTTGAGTCATCAGGATCCATTTGTATCAGGGGATTTTGTTACCTTTTCTCTTAAATATATTCCATGAACACAGATAGGTAGCATTGAATATATTTTTCATTATTTTAAAGAAGAGGCACAATTTGACAAAGATTATATTTAAAAGTAGAGGAATGTGCTTTTTACCTGTGAGTTATAAAAAGCTATTTCTGGTTGGGATGAAAGAATTTATGGTTTTTCCTCTTTGCAATACTAAATCAAAGACTTTTAAGAATATACTGGGTCCAAGATAATTGATGATCTGGCTGAGGTTGTTGTGTATTGGGCCAAGTAACTGTACTTCCTTGTTGGGATCCTTTAATGAGTAATGAAAAATCAATATTGATGAGACATAGTTGCACTGGTGAATAGAAGCTCTATTATACCTATATTATACTTAGTGGTAATAAATACCTCTAAGGACACTATGTACTAGCTAGGTGGAGAAATGGAAGTGATCCTAGAGCTGATGGTGTCTCTAAATTGACAATGTGCTTTGCACTCATCCAGTCTTGCCCCTTTTGACCATGCGTGACTCAACTGCAGAGTGACTGAGGCATCAGAAGTCATGCCTTGGTGTCAAGAACCCCACTATATCATTAATGTGCAGGCTGTTGTTACTCATCCTATATACTTTCTTAAGCCACCTGAATTTGTTACTAGGTAAAGCCTATTGTGACTCCTGAGTTTGATTGGTCAACCCAAGACCACACTACTGGTTGAACAGCTTGAGTACTGCATTGGTAAAATGGTGTCTACCTATGACTTACGCATTGCCATTTGTTCTTGGAGGGTAGCTATCAGAATGGTAGATACAAATGTCAGGAAAAAGTAAGGTAAAAGTGGTGGAGTGCACTTTGCTAATCTAATTCATTTTAGTACTAGCAAGCCTCTGTCTCCTCATTCTTACTCAAACCCATCTTCCCCAAACTTTCACTTTTTCTTCTCTAAAAGATTCTCAAACTTCCTTTTATCTTGCTGCCCTCTCTTCTAGCAAAATGGTAACTAAATGGAGATTAAATGTTAGGTTTTTACAACCCTGGAAAGTAAATAGATTTAACAATTTTAAGTGTAAATCAACATACAAAGTCAATTGGAGATGGGTACAGAGGTTTATAAGAAATCCTCACAGGGATCCTAACTCTGCTTGGGGTATGGAAGAAAATTTTGAAGAGGCAATAACTTTGAATTCAGCCATAAAGGATGGAGGAAAATTCACCATGCCAAAACAAACTGAAAGAAGTCATTTAAAGAAGAGAGAAAATTAAGAACACAGTTATGATATTAAACCACATGGATGTGAAAATACCGTATAATTTGGTGTGGCTAGAGTATAAAGGGAGGTTGTTGACAGAATAAGAGGATAGAAGAGTAAACTGGAGTCAGTTTGAGAGGGCTTTATAATGTCTACTAAAAACCCGAGACATTATTTTGTAGGCACTTAATCTCTTAGACAACTTCAATTTCAGATAAAGAATCTACAAATATGTATTAAATATATTAAAGCAGGCATAGAAAATGGATCATAGTAACAAATATGGTATAATCATTCTAGTGATGTGAGTTTAATGAAGATATTATTTCTAGTAAATGCTGGAAGAAAGAAAACCTTAATAAGCTAGTCAAATAATAATAATTATTAATATCATTATAACAAACATGCTAATGATGACGATAAATATGCTTTTGTTGGTTAAACTTGAGTCAGGCTTCTGAACCATTCTCCTAGGCCCATCTATGCACGTCCTTGTAAAATCCAGTTTTAGCAAAGAGCCCTGATAAGTCAGGTTAGCAATAACTCCCCACTCTCAACATCTGCTCACCCTCAATATCGGATTGGGTTCCTCATCTTCTACCATCCTCCAAGTTATGTCTGATCACCTTGGCCTGGCTTCAGTAAGAATCCCGTTAGGTCGGATTAGTCAAAATCCCCCTTGTCCCTGGTGTTTACTCTTAGTAATTTTCCGTCCACTGTTCCCTATCCTGCTCCTTGGCTATAAATTCCCGCTTGCCCATGATATATTTGGAGTTGAGCCCAATCTTTCTCCTTCTCCTGCAAGACCCCATCAAAGTGGTCCCTGTAACCACTGTGATGATCCTGAATAAAGTCTTCCTTGCTGTGTTTTAAAAGTAATATTTTTTCTTTAACAATGAAATGAATGAGGAACTTAATTCAGTGATATTGCTATTCTTTTAGAAAACAAACTTTTTAAAGCAAAAAGTTCCTACCTTAATGTCAAATGGTCCTGTTTGATTTGGTTGGTTGTAAATTTGCAACTGATTCCTAATAGGAGACAGCCACAGAAGCAGATGATTTAACTGCTCTTCAAAGTCTTCAGGCTTTTTCTCAAGCTGTCCAAGGTCTTTTATGCGAGCTTCAATTTCTCCTTGTTTCTCAGGTAAAGCCCTAGAAACCTGAAAGGAAAAAAAAATTAAAAAGATAAACAATTCTCAAGGTCTAAATAAAAAAGAAAAACATTTTCAAAAATTATTTATCATGAAATGTTATAGAAATTTGCTGATTTTGGTGTTTTAATAGCTGGATATTGATGACTTCCATATGTTACATGTTAGGATTATTTAATGAATATATTAGAGATCATTCATTAACACTCTCAAAAAATTCTATGCTTTAAAGACACTAATGCCTTTTTGGAAATTTAAAACACACACTTTACACAAATGCACACTCAACTTCAACTGATAAAAGTAAAGGAGCACGTTCTTCATTTATCTACTCACTTACTAAACATAATGGTGTGTTGTATATTACATGCCAGACACATTGCCTTTGCAGTTACAAAAATGAATAAGCCAAGTCATTCAGCATTAGTAACAGGTATATAGCATAGATCTTCTAAATCTCAAATGAGTGATTTATATTCAAAGAGCATCCTAAAATAAAATCAAACCAAACTATAACTTTTGTTTGTATAGTAATTATTTCTTCTACTATACTTGCCTCTAGCTTTTTTCTATGTTAGGGAAACTGTAAAAAGAAATCCTTTTACATAAAAAGAAAATTGGTGAGGTATGCATGCATTTTTTTCAAGCTATTGTTTGTGAGCCCTAGAGAAATCAAGTAAAACAGACACAGATGATTGGGATAAAAAGTAAAAGGAACATTTGGATTGGAATAGAATAAAACAGAATGATTATAGGTTTATTTTTACTAAGGGCTTAGTATATACCAAGCATCATGCTTGGAAGTTTCACATTTATTGTACTCTGTAATCCACCCAATGGCCCTATGGTATAGGTACTATTTAATATCCCAATTTTATACATGAATAATGACATTAGGTTTGAAAAACATTAAATAGCTTAGAAAGCAGTATGACATGGTGTTAAACATCGTGGAGTCTAGAGTTAGGCTGCTTGGATTTAAATCCTGGTTCTGGCTCTTGCCTAATACTTTAGTCAAGTTTGCTCTAACTGTCAGTGTCTCCTGTATAGATTGGGAACAATGACAGCACCTGCCTCATAGGGTTACTGTAAGGACTAAATAAAGCAATCCATGAAAACTGCTTAGAGCAATACTCTGCATGATAGTGAATGACAATAAAGTCATCAATGGCAGTGATTATTGCTCAAGCTCAAATATAAATACAGGGCTAGGATAAACAAGAGTAAAACCCTTTTTCAGAATATCAAGCATTAAAACTAGTATACCAGAATAAAGGTAAACTCATAATGGCAGCTTTTTATAATATTATTAATAACGCCATTATAATATAAATATAATATTATAATATAAATAAAATGTTATAATATGCATCTATTATATATGGTTGCTATATTATAATAGAGAACATTTAAAAAGTAAACTAGATAAGCATACTAATATATTAGTTCATCATCTAAACAAAGCCACATATTATGAAATGATTATTTTAGATATTTTTAAAGAACTCACTAATAAACATTACTTTCTTTAATTGGATACAAGGGTTATGAGGTGGAAAAGGGAAACATTCATGGACAAAATAATCACTCAATTAATTTATAAGAAAAGGAATTTTAAACAAGATCTTATATGTAAACAATACATACACTAAAACATATTGTAAATACATTTATACATATTGTGTAGCATGCATGTGAATGTATAACTAAAGGGTTCACATCAAGCCTAGGCTGATGCCGGCCATCCTGGGACTTACCCTAGGCTCTCACAGCACTGTTTCCTTGGAAACACTAACTCTAAGATGAATTGGAAATGTTGGGCCTGCTTTTGTTGTATGGAAATACATTTGATTGGGGGAGCTGTGAGTTGGAATACAGGCCTTGGAAATACAACAATGGTGTAAAAGATTGAAAAGAAATAGCAGTGGTGGATCCTATTTAAGGTGACCTACACACATCTTGGCTGTCATCCCTGGCAGCCTTTATCTGTGTGGGTGAGGGGGCAAAAGAAATCCAGTGCTCAGGTAGCATGGATTGTTTGTCCACAAATGATGAATCATAATGCTGTATCTGCTTTGCTTGACTTGTTATCACGATATAAAGCCAAGTAAACACAGTATTAGATGAATTAGGCCTGCCTATTTGTGTTTTGTGAGTTCAAATCCATAAATACATCTGTAGTGCTGAATTCTCTTTATCTCTGTGGGTGTGTGTATCTGTGTGTGTGTGCGTGCGAGGGAGGCAGAGAAAGAGATACATAGGTAATATCACAAATGTAATTCTATGTCTGTAATACATAATCTAATACTGCCCTCAATTTATTTTTTTCTCACATTTAAAAGGAGGTAACTAAACATTTTATTTTTATTGGATCATTTTCTACTCACAAGTACATGTAAAAAGCATTTTACAGCTTCAAATAACAGCATCTAAGAGCCTCTAGATTCTGAAGCTACTGGAGATAATAGCCATCATATTTTCCTAAAATATCTAAAATTGAGCTATGAACTCCTTTTTATATGATCGTAACATCGTTCACGTTTCATTTAGGCTACAGAAATCTGTATATAGCATTTAACTAAAATTGTTGGTTTCCTTATCACCCTCCCAACCTATCCTTTCTTGGTTACAGAGGTAGAATAATTCCTGACAGAAAACAGTGCAATGGGTAAGATTTGACTAATACGTGAAATAACCAAATGACAGCTTATAATGAGATAAATTTTCAGCTTACATATGATGTCACATTAGGTATATCCTCACAGACCTTGTGCTTCCTTCAATCATAACATTTGCCTCACATTATTTAACTTGTTATTTACATTGGCTCTCTCACTAAGGTTTGATTTCTGGACAAGCTGGGTTCCTACACATGATAGACCTTCGATAAAAGTCCGTTGAATTACAGACAATTTCCAAATTCAAGATTAAGATCTCTGTTTTTTTAATATAAGAAGCAATATATGTCCAGAGTAGTCAACTGCATAAAAAATGTAAATTGTATCCTCAAGTTAAACAACTTTAACTAACAGACATAAATATCAGTAAACTGTACTATATAAAAATCAGAAGCTTCTGGATGTCCAAAGACAAATGTCAAATTATGAAAAAAATAATTTGTGACTTATATCTCACACAAGGGATGAAATTTACTAACACATAAAACAGCTTCTGATAATTAGTAAGAAAAAGGCCAACAACCCAAAAGAAAAATGGACAAAAGCTAAGGAGAGTTCACAGAAAGGAAAATACAAATGATTTTAAACACACAAAAATAAGCTTGACCTTGGTCATAATGAGAGAAATGAAAATGAGAACTTCATCTATTGCACTGGCAAAAATCCAAGTTTGCTGTCAAGGCTTTGGGAAAATATAGATTCTTCTTTATGGTTGTTGGGATGTACATATTGGTGTACCCCTTGGGAAAGACAGTTTGGCACTATCTATCAAATGCATGTAAACTTTGACCCAGAACTTTTACTTCTAGGAATTTATTTTGTAGATTTATTTCTAGAACTACAATCAATGCTTAGTGAGGGTAGGACAGATGGTGGATGGAGTGAGATTTTACACTGTACTTTTCAATTTTTAAGCAATGTAAATGTCTTTGCAAAGAAATAATTAAGTGAGAAAAATTACTGTACTGGTATTAAATTACACTTTACATATTTTAATAATGAATCATTATTAATAACATATCTAAAGCCATCAGTAAAAAATGCTCTGAGTATTTTTTTATGACAATATCACTCAGTTGATGGTTGGGTGAAAATCAAAAACTTCTAACATAATTTTGTGCTATGCCCCCTCCAAATAGTCTCTAAGAATTGATGACTTGTTCCAAATAGTCCTTGGAAAAAGATAACAGGTGTGCATAATTTATGATGTAGAATAAGAGTAAGTTTTATTCGGTTTCTATGTGCTTCGAGATAATTTAGTTTTATATTTACTACTTCACATTCCCATCAAATACAAACACAAACATGTGACTAATAAAATGTATCATTTTTCTAATAATCTTTTTAAGTATTATAAAACAATGCTCTTCGTACGACATGTTCCCTGTGGTGAAAGAAAACAAACACTTTCAGTTCCCTCATGTGTTGATTTAGTATCTAACCAAATCTTGACCTAATTTCACACAAGATTAGCTTTCTTATTCTTTCCATTGCTGAATGTTAATTTCAAATGTGTAGAGTTTTAATATTTAAGATAAACAGAAGTGTCTGTTTTAGAAATAAGCAGATATTATTGACTTCATACCTTATATAAAAAATATTCCAGGGAAATTAAAGCATTAAGCATAAAAATAATAGTAACAGAAGAACTAAAATAAAATATTGGTGTGAGGAAGCTCCATAGAAACAAAAAGGAATATGAAAAATGAGTAAATATAATATTTATACTGTTCATTGAAGCCAAAAATCAGAATTAAAACAGATGACAAAAACTTAAAAACAAAAACAAAACAAACAAATAAATAAAAAACACGAACGACAACTGGGGATATTTACAGCATCTATCAGACAAAGGGTAAAAGTCTTACTATCTAAAAAGATCTTGCAATGAATAAAAAAAGTGAAGCATCTACTGGAAAACTGGATAAAGAAGCTAAACAAGAAATTGACAAAAATACAAATAGCCAATAAACATGAAAAATATTCATACACTAAGTAATCAATGAAATGTGAATTAAAACAACAACAACTATACTATCATTTGCCTATTACATTGGTTTCTGTAAAAGGTATTTGTAAAAGTTCTGGAAAATAAGCAATCTTATGATCTTCGTTGGAGCAAAAATTATTATGCAGTCAGGTACTATGTGATGACATTTTGGTCAATGACAGAACACATATACGACTATGGTCCCATAGGACTATAATGGAGCTGAAAAATTCCTATCACATAGGGGTGTTGTAGCACAGTGCATAATTCACATGTTCCTGGTGATGCTGATGTAAACAAACCTACTGCACTGCCAGTTGTATAAAAGTGTAATGTATACAATTATGTATAATGCGTAATACTTGATAATGATAATAAATGACTATGTTACTGATTAATGTATTTACTATACTATACATATCATTATTTTAGAGTGTACTCTTTCTCCTTATAAAAATAGTTCACTGTAAAACGGCGTCAGGCAGGTCCTTCAGGAGGCATTCCAGAAGAAGGCATTGTTATCATAGGAAATGACAGCTCCATGTGTGTTATTGCCCTGAAGATCTTCCACAGTGGGACAAGATATGGAGCTGGAAGACAGTGATACTGATAATTCTGGCCTTGTGTAGGCCTAGGCTAATGTGTGTGTTTGTGTCTTAGTCTTTAACAAAAATGTTTAAAAAGAAAAAAAAATAAAAATAGAAAAAAACTTATAAAATTAAATGAAAATATTTTTTATGGCTGTTAAATGTGTTTGTGTTTTAAGCTAAGGGTTATTACAAAGAATCAACAGAGTTTTAAAAATCAAAAAAATTTATAAAGTAAAAAAGTTACCATAAGTTAATTAATCATTAGAGAAAGAAAACTGTTTTTATAAATTTAGTGTAGCTTAAGTGTTCAGTGTTTATAAAGTCTACAGTAGTGTACAGTACTGTCCTAGGCCTTCACATTCACTCACCACTCACTCACTGACTCACCCAGAACATCTTTCAGTCCTGTAAGCTCCATTCATGTATAATTTTTAAATCTTTTATATTATATTTTTCTTTTCACCTTTTCTATGTTTAGATACATTTAGATATACAAATACTTACCATTGTGTTGCAATTGTCTACAATATTCAGTACAGTAACATGCTGTACAGGTTTGTAGGCTAGGAGCAATAGCCTGTACCATATAGCCTAGGTGCATAGGAGGCTATACCATCTAGATTTGGGTAAGTGCACGCTACGATGTACACATATCACTGAAATTGCCTAATGGTGTCTTTCTCAGAACGTATCCCCTTCATTAAGTGATGCATGGCTGTATTTGTAGGGACCATTTCATAATTCAGAACAAAAAGCAGTATTTTTACCCTGAAAACTACAAACATTACCAAGAAATTAAAGACAACCTAAACAAATAGAGGAATATGCCTTTTTCATTGATTAGCATGTTCAATATTATAAAGATATCAGTTTTCATCAAATAATCTATAAATTCAATGTAATCCCAATCAAAATTTACGCAGGTAGTTTTTAATAGAAATTGACATGCCAATTCTAAGATTTACATGGACGTGCATAAGGCCAATAATATACAAGGAAATCTTGAAGAATAACAAAGTTTAAGAGGGTTTGCCAACAGATATGAATATTTATT
The DNA here is from genome assembly GCA_963574885.1 of Lepilemur ruficaudatus. NCBI lineage: Eukaryota > Metazoa > Chordata > Mammalia > Primates > Lepilemuridae > Lepilemur > Lepilemur ruficaudatus. The sequence continues at coordinate 37,126 of CAUYRT010065914.1, forward strand.
ATAATTAAATCTGCATGGTTTTGATGTGAGAACAAATAGATTATATGCAGTTACTTAATTTATGACAATGATGCCACTTAAGTGGAGAGAAGATGATCTTTTCAATAGCTTCAAATTAATTGCATATTCATTCGAAAAATATGAATCTTGACTCTTACTCCACATCACACACAAAAAATCAATTTCAGATTCTTTGTAGACTTCAATGTAAAAGGCGAAACAATAAAGTTTCCAAAAGAAAACATGGAAAATCATCTTAATAATTTTAGTATAAGTAATTATTTCTTAAAGAATACATAAAAAGCACTAGCCAAAAAGGAAAAGATTAGTACACTGAACTTCATTCATTAAGAAATACTGTTAAGGGACAAAAAGCAAGGTCCAGGTTGGAGGAAGATATTCACAATGCATATATCTCACAAAATACTGATATTTAAATAACTTCTATAAGAATAAGAACAATACAGACAACTAATTTTTTAATGGGCAAAAGATTTGTCCAAGCACTTTACATAAGAGGAGACAACAATGGCCCTAATCAGCAGGGGATTGAAAATTAAAACACAATGAGATACCAATTCACATCCACCAGAATGGTTAAAAGGAAAAAGGTTGAAAATACATACTCTTGATGAGGATGTAGAACAACTGGAACTCTTATACACTGCTGGTGAGGGTGAATTAGTACAACCACATTGAGAAACCCTTTTATGGTCATTTCAAAAAGCCAAACATACACATACCATATGACCCAGACATTCTACTCCTAAGTATAGTAAAAGGAAATATATACATACATGCAGCAAAGGGCGTGAACACCATAACATCATTATTCATAATAGTCCCATACTAGACACAACCCAAATGGCTATTAACAGTAGAATGGACAAACTGTGGCATATTCACATAATTGAATACTGTACAGAGGAAAACTAAGTAGACTACAGTACACGCAGTAGCACAAAAGAATCTCACATATATACTGTTGAACAGGAGAAACCAAACACTAGGCATATACTGGATAATTCCACTTATATTAATTTAAAAGACAGCCAAAACTAACCTAGGTGTTAGAAGTCAGAAGAGTGCTTACCTTTGGGAGAGGGTGGTGGCTGGGGAGGGGTTAATTAATGGGAAGGGGCATGAGAGGGAATCCTGAGGCAATGTTCTAATTTTTTATCTTAGTGGTAGTACCATAGGTATGCCAAACTTTAAAAAATTCATCAACTTCTATTCTTATGATTTGTGCACTTTTTATGTGTCTTTTATACGTCAATTTAAAAGATTACATGAAACTATTTTAAAAGCTTTAAAAATATTCATTCCCTTAACTCAAAATTCTATAAATTTTCCTAGGGAATTATCGGATATACATAGAGCCGTAAGACAAGAATGGTCACACTTGTGAAACACTGAAACGACATCCCCCCAAAGAAAATGAATTACATCCATATAGTGGAATACATTGCATCCATTAAAGTATATATCATGAAAAACATTCTATTACATTGAAAGACATTCATGACATGTTAATTGTTAAAGATAGCTTATACATCACACATAAATTATGTCTTTGATTTTCTGTGCGTATTTTATATATCAATATTTACACACAGCAAAGGACCTGAATGGACATTTCTCAAAACAAGACATACAAATGGTCAACAGGTTTATGAAAAAAATGCTCAACCTCACTAATCAGTAGAAAAATGAAAATCAAAGCCACACCAAGATATTATCTCACACCCATTAGAATGTCTATTATCAAAACGACAAAATATAACAAGTGTTGGTGAGGATGTGGAGAAAAGTGAGCCCTTATGCACTGTTGTTAGGAATGTAAATCAGTACAGCCATTATGGAAAACAGAATTGACGTTTCTCAAAAAATTAAAAATAGAACTACCATATGATCCAGCAATCCTAGTTCTGGGTATATACCTAGAAGAACTGAAATTGGTATTTCAAAGAGATATCTGCACTCTCATGTTCAGCATCATTCATAATAGCCAAGATATAAAATCAACCCAAGTGTCCATGAGCAGATTAATGGATAAAGAAAATGTGGTATATGCACACAACGAAATACTATTGAGCCTTAAAAAAGAAAGAAATCTTGTCATTTACAACAATGTAGATGAACCTGGAGGATACTACGTTAAGTAAAAAAGCCAGGCACAGAAAGACAAATACTGTGTGATCTCACTTATATGTGAAATATGAGTTTAACTAAAAATGTTAAACTCATAAAAACAGAGAGTAAAATGATGGTTATCTGATCCTGGGGGATGAGGGGTTTGGGGAGATGTTGATTGATTAATGGACAGAAAATTTCAATTAGACAGAAGGGATAAGTTCTAACGATCTATTGTAAATCATGGTGACCGCAGTTAATAATGATATATTTTATACTTGAAAATTACTAAAGGAATACTCTTTAATTGTTCTCACCACAAAACAATGATAAATATGTAAGGTAGTGCATATGTTATACAGCTTGATTTAGCTATTTTACAATATATACATATTTTAAAACTATATACAATTTTATTTGCTAATTAAAGTTCTTTTAAAATCTACATATAGATACACATACACACATTTATAAATGATTCAATATACATTTACCAATTTATTGGCCATGATTTTGGGGGTATTATCAATTAAATATGATTTTTATTTGATTTTTAAAAATATTTTTGTCCTTTTTCAAAGTTGCCACACAGAAAGAGTATTATCTTTTACGATTTAAATGCAAAATAAAAATAAATAATGGATAGTATTGGTTGGGGGTGGCTATCCCTCCAAAATATTAGCAACAATAAAATTACTATTATAACTTAGACTTACAATATGCTTCAGGTATTCTATGACAGATTTTACTTGTATTAGCTCCTTTATTTTACCCTTAATCATAGAGTATATATTATTTTTGACAATTAAAAACTGAGGAAATTAAGGCTCAACCATATAAATAACATTCCGAAGTTTAATAGGAAGTGAAAAATGTGGCAATAACCGTCTGTGGTTTTCTAACTCCAAATTGTACTCTTTCCTTTCCTCTTCCCTCTCAAAACATACTTTCCACTATCTTACAAAATCAAACATATAATTTGATAAATAGAGCTGTTTAAACTCATACTTTCCAAAAGTTTTCATTTTTATGGGAACAATCTATACCCTTACTACTCATTATGAATAAAGAGATATACATTTAAATATACATTAGTTAATTTCAATAAGAAATAATATAAATGAAATGCATGCATATAAACATATTTTGAAAACAAAAAATAGTATTTGGTATTTGTTAATTTTATTTTATAGGGACTAGAAGATAAGTTAAATTATTTAATTAAATAAATTTTTGATTATGATTAATCCAAAATCATGATAAAGTGATCTTCATATAATTGTTATAAGTAATTTCTATATTTTAGTAGACCTGCCATTCATTTTATAATAGAAACACAGATAAAATAAGTTGTTATAATGCATAAAAACAGTAAGAGAACTGCCAATTCAAATAAGTAGCAATTTGCATGAAAATTTAGCATTATTTTCAAAGAATATAATGTAAATGGTGAATTCTGAACCTTTCATACTTAAAAATATGAATACTTCATTGACTTTTAACTTTATTTTAAAATCCTATTTCATATGATTCTAAACTAAATACCATGTAAATGAAATCTTATATGGAAATTAAAGCTACAAAAATAATGAAAATATAGGTGAATATTCTTACAATTTTAATATAAAATTAAAAATTTGATTTAAAACCATAAAGTCATAGACTTAAATTCATAACAATGTCAAATTTCTTTCAATAAAAAAATGGAAGTAGCAAAAGAAAAAATCTTTAAAAAGTCCATCTTTTCCACAGACGCTCAAGATAAAAACATTCTCACAATTCAATGGGAAAAAGACAAAGAGTCAACAGAAACAAAAGGATAATGATCAGGAACATACTATTCATGAAAGAAAAGCTATAACTGACCTATAGGTTTATTAAATTTATTTAACCTTAGCAGGAACCATACAAATGAAAATTCAAACAGGGAGGCATAATATTGCATCTATTGAGTTAGCAAAGATTTTTAAAAATAGCTTGTATTACAACATAATACTGTCATATAATAGCAATTGTGTGGTGAATTGAATCTTTTCAAATACTGATGGTAAGCAAGTAAGTTGGAATATCCCTGGGAATAGGGGTTGAAAGTGGATGGGGTATGTTTCTGTACTTCATATCCAAAGTCTAAAACATATTCCTGCCCTTAGACCAGATATTTTGCTTGTAATAATTTATCCTAAGGCAATAATGCTGTGCATATATATTAAGCTATAAGAATGTTCACCAAAGCCTCACTTGTAGATGCAAAACATTTAAAATAGCTCACATGTCTGCCAATTGAGTATGGGTTAAAAATTATGGAATATCCAAACAATTAAAACACTATGCAGCATTTAAAAGGCAATGTGGATGTATATTTAGCGATGTAGATGTATATTTAGTGATGTGGAGGACTGTTTACTAAAAGTTTAACACTGGTGATTCCCTGGTAATCAGTTATCTTAGTTAATTTTTAGAATATTTCTGCAATGAATATATACTACTTTTTAATAAGAAAATCATTATTTTAAATATAAGTACATACGTATACTTCTATGGAAATAGGTTAATACTTATATAGTACTTAAAATGTGCTAAGCATTGTTTTAGTTGTTTTATATATATATTATATATATATATATCACCAACATCTAATAACAACCCTATAACGTAGGTACTATTATTGTCCCCGTTTTACACTTAAGAAACTGACAACCAGAGGCTAAGTGACTTGCACAAGGTCAAACAGCTGATAAATGGTACCAAGCTAGGATTTGAATCCAAGAAGTCAAGTTTTGAAGCCCATGCTCTTAACTACTACACTATTTTGCCTCCTGTTCTCTTTAGCTGTACGACTTTAAGAAAATATACTGATATGAGTTCAGAAGAAAGTTTGCTTTCTTTCACAGCATTTCTTAAAATAAATTCCTTTAGTTACTGATTGTCACTAGAGTTTAACTATAGTAACAATTTAATTACTAAAATTTCTTCATAACTTTGAAGGTATATGGGATGATAAAACCCTATTTTCCTTGCCACTACCAAATTCATCTTTTAATATTGCCACTCATTGTTTTGCTCTCTTGCTTCCAGATTCTTTAGCCTGTCTTTATTAAAAAATAGCCCTCAACAATCTGTCCCTAGCTTCCATTCTTCACATCTTTCTAATAACAGAACTCTGTTATTAGAGTTCTGTTCGGTCTGTTTCTGTCACTGTCTGCCCTGCCATTAAAATTTCTTCTTTTCCTTCAATAAGATATCTCTATTCCTAATTGACACATATAAAACCCTTCCCAATCCTTCATGTTTTGAATAATGAAAGTGCCATCTCCTCGGAGAAGATTGCCTGATCCCTCTATGGATATAATTATTCTTTCTAATAAACTCTGTAGCATTTATTATCTGGGCTACATCATTAGACACTCTTATTGCTTTTTTCATTATTTTACTATTCTCTTCCAACTTGTGTCTTCTTCCCTTGCCTCTCCCCAAAAGCTTGAAAACACACACACACACACACACACACACAGAGCCACGATTGAATTTCGCATCTTTTTATATCCTTAGCACCTACTCTTACATTGTATAGCATTTGTTGAATGAACAATCTCACAAACCAATCAATCATTTGCTGATAAAGCACAGAAAAGAGAAGGTAAAACTGAAGACGAAAAGCAGAACTCCCTTAAAAGTGCTTATATTCTCACATATGACATTTCTAACTCAGTTTCTCATTTTAGTATATGTGTAAATGTCCAAGTTCACTAGAACCATCAGAACAGGTTTCGCTTGGCAGCTCGACTGTGAAATTTGATTTGAGGACCACAAGAGTATAAAAGGGTAGGATATAGTCAGTCAATAGGACTAACGAACACACATAGAAGGCTCAATTCTTCATATAATTTCCGTAAGTTACATTGACATCATGGATTCTGGGGCTGGAGATAGGACTAGATATTCATTAATCACAGCATTGGCAGTAACATCATCTGTGTAATTAATTCAATAAATATACAGATTTACCTAGTAACTATTTTTGTTCCAAACACTGCCCTGTATACTATCTATAAATTTGTTTCCTTACTTGATTGAACTTGGCCACTGTATGGCTAAGTATAAGCCTCTAATTGCAACATCACCCGCCTTGTAAAAGCTAGATAACAGTGTACATTAAATGCATCTTAAACAAATACTCTCTTGCCATCAACCAAAAAAAAAAAAAAAACTTCCAAACTAATAATACTAATTAAGTAATTCATGTAAACCAACATCTTCTTTTGGATAAGATGCATGTAGTATGAAATACTTAGAGGCCTCATTTTGCCTCACATATTTTTCAACCTCAATAAATTAAAACCACTAGAGAACCAGACTTAGGAAAGATATATTCCCAGCACAATACTCTATTATTATTATTTTTTTTACAACTGGCCTCATGGTAAAATATCCCTCACTAGGAGGTCATTTATTTTCTTTCCCTCTGGAAATTTAATGAAATAATAATGAATATAAAACTGAAAAAATACATTATGGTTATATTCCACGAGATATTTAAAAATTATTAATCTATATACAGTTTTGAAGTTATTAATTACAAATAATTTTTAGGACAGTCAGCCTCCAATGGCATAGCTATTGGGATTTTACTTTAAAAGTCAGTGGATTTCATTTTTAAAGTATGTGGCTTTAACTTACAATGTTTATAAATCTATATTTTTATATGGCTTCCAGTTTTAAGTAAATGTAACAGTGAAGTGTCATGTATCAAATCATAGTGTATATTGGTTTTATGACCACCTCATTACCACATGTGGATTTTGTTACTGTTGCTAAAGATCTCAAATGCATAACACATGATGATGTAAATGGACATTTCAAAGTCAGTAAAATTTGATGTAGAATAAAGAGGTTTGCAATCCTTGGAGGACTCTGCCCTTATTACCACACTGAACCCATATTGGCTTTTCAATAAACCTTGGTGTTCATGAGCAGTATTCTTGTTCATTAATTTCTTAGTTTGCAGTATAAGCAACTAACTCCATGGCAAAAGAATCCCTAAAAATACACGTAGTACGTGGAAAATAATTTTTGACTGTTCACCTTGATTCAAACCTACCCTAAAGTTAGGTAACAAGCCCTGTAGCAGCTCCTGCAGGCATTGGACAAGTGAAGTGAACTGGTGAAATTGATTTGCCCAAACTTAAACACCTCTCATTTATCTTCTAAAATGGATTTTATAGGGATTTAAAGCCACCTAACTGTCCACCTACCCACCCACTCTTTACTACATAATATGATTTTGATCACACACTGTTTAAACCCTAGGACAATAAAACTCAAAGAAGTTAAAATGTAATTTTATATGACATACGCACTCCACAGAAGTGTTGTTAAAAATTAACCCCATGTTTTCTCCTTCTCTCCCTCCCAGCCATGCTCTTTCTAAAAGAAAGTCTCTAAAAAGTAGCTCTAAACAAGAGCTACTTTATTCTCACACTCTCCCATCAAGCAATCTTTGATCTTACTTGCTTAAAGGACCTTAGGAGCATCTTGGCTGATATAGAAAAAAGTTCTTCAGATTCTGAGAAAACATCGTTTTTAATTTTTAATTTTCTTGCTTTGTTCATTTGTTTTGTTTGATAAAAAGTCAAGGAAAACTAAGCCATGATCTATATAATTTTACCCATGCAACAGGAATCATAATAAATAATAATGCTTAATATTTATTAAGTTAGTTCTTGAGGTATCTGTTAAAATCTGCTTTCATAAAATGCAATTTTAAAAACCAGAGTCTCCTCTTTTTTACTTTTATAAATCACTATACTCCAGAATATGGACTTCAAGGAAAAAAGGGAAAAACACACTACAAAATCACATATCCTCAATTTTAGAAGTTTCATTTAAAAAGCAATTTAACTATCTAAATATAACTTTAACTTTAAATTAATTAAAATTAAATACAATTTAAAAATCAGCTCCTCAGTTGTACTCACCACATTTCCAAGGCTCAAAAGCCACACTGTATTGAACAGCACAGAGACAATATTAATCATTGCAAAAAGTTATGTTGGACAGTGCTACAAGCCATACTAGTTCACTTATTTCAGTGTTGACACATCTAAAAGACTTGTTAATCTTCATAATTTTTAAAAAGTAAAACAATACACTTTAGAAAATAATTCAGGGGTGTTCATACATATGCACCAGTTTGATAGTTTTGATGATACAACCATGAATTGTTGCATTTAATCTTAACATTTTCTGGCTAGAAAGGTTGTTGCTTTCCAAAACTCATTCTCTTAAAAAAAATCACCACACTAAAAGGAGTTCTATTTTTTTCCTCATCTGAATGGAATCATTTTATTGAGATGTTAAAAAAATATCAAGTTTAAAGCGTATTTTTGTAACAAATGGCATAATGTGCATAACTCAATTTATATTTTCTCTGTGTAATATTCCATATTGTTATAAATTGATGCATTACTGTTATTTGTACCATAAAGCAAATGCATATTGAATTATCCATTAAATGAAACATGTCTAACAAAGAAGGAAATCAATATCTCTGAGCGTTTTAATCTTACTTCCAAGTCAAAAAATAATATGATAGAGAATAGCTACTCCTGGAAATAGTGATGCTTAGGGAGGGGGGCTTACTGGTTTTGAAGACAACAATGGGAGGAGGTGGCATTGGCATATGTTAAGCTGAAGCTTTACTAGGTGTGCAGACAATATGAAGAAAGTGAGTACAATTTGGAGATGGGCGAGTCTCTTTCTACTACTTAGGAGAGAAATGAGCACAGAAAATAAAAGAGCACAGAAAGGAATTTGGAGAAGAGAGGAAATATTTGATTTCTTTGGAAACAACGAAAAATCAGGGGCCAGAACAATTTTGTTTTCTGCCAGGTTTGCTACTATCAGCCCATTTCAACAAGAGTCTAGGGCAGGAGGAAACAAACTATGGCTCATGGGTCAAATCCAGCTACCTCCTGTTTTTGTGCAGTTTGAGAGCTAAGAATGATTTTTACATTTTAAATAATTGGGGAAAAAAAAAACCAGTGACATGAATATTATATGAAATTCAAATTTGTGCCCATAAATAAATTGTTATGGGACACAGCCACGCCCAGTCATTTACTTATTGTTTTGTTAACATATTATGGCTGCTTTCACCCTATAATACCAGCATTGAGTATTTGTGGCAGAGACTTTATATCCTGCAAAGCATAAAATATTTACTATCTAGACCTTTAGAGAAAGTTTGTTGATCCCTACTCTAGATGACCAAGGAGTTGTGGTCCAACCTCCAGTCCACCTAAGTATTTTCCCTGCCTGTTTTCCAGAGCTGCTTTAAGAGGTGGGTTGATGAGGGCAATACCAGGAGTTCAATATATGAGAAAAAAAATTTAAACTTAGTATCTACTAACACCTCTAACTTGGAAAATGAACTAGACAGAGTTCTTCAGTGGGAATTTTTTTAAATCCACAACTCTCCTGGCCTGTTGTTGAGCGAATTTGTAGCCAGCATGTGGAAATGCCTGATTCAGCTGGGCCATCCACCTGGGACCAGCTGGCTGAAGCTTGCAATCACAGCTGAAATTTGGAACTTGAATATTGCGAGTGGTAGATGTTTAGCAAGAGCAAATTATCTATATTATTATTTAACTTTAATATCTTTTCATTTGCTTTCCAAGAAAAGTATAGAAAACAGAGAAAGAAAATAGAACAAAAATGTTACAAATGTTAATGATATGCCAACATAAAAACCGGAAAAACCAAATTTTAAAAAGTATTGTTATTATATCCTGTAAATTACTTCTAGCCTTGATGAACATAGAACTTTGCTGGTCAATATGCTTGCCACTGACCATATGTGGCTACTGAGCACCTGAAATGTGGCTATTTGGAATAGAGATTGCATGTAAGCATAAAAGCACACACTGGATCCCAGAGGCTTAGTACCAAAGAAAGAATGCAAAATACTTCAATACAGTCATGAGTCACTCACTTAATGACAGAGATATGTTCTAAGAAATGTGTCCGTTAGTTGATTTTGCTGTTATGCAGACATCGTGAAGTTTACTTAAACAAACCTAGATGGTATAGCCTACTATACACCAACACTATGTGATATAGCCTATGGCTTCTAGGCCACAAACTTATACATTATGCGACTGTACTGAATACTGTGGGTAATTGCAACACAATGGTAAGAATTAATGTAGCTAAACATAAAAAAGGTACAGTAAAAATACCATATTATAATCCTATGGGACCACTGTCATACATGTGGTCTATCAGCGATGAAAACATCATTATGCAGTGCATGATGGTATTTTTATACTGTAGATTACAATGTAAAAATGATACCATTTTAGATACATTGGGTTAAATAAAATATTTTATCAAAATTAATTTCACCTGTTTATTTTTACTTTTTTAATGTTGCTACTGGGATTAAAATCACATATGTGGCTCATATTTATGTATATATATATATATATACACACACACATACAAACACACTTTTTGGGCAACACTGGTGTAGAATACTGTGCAGTAATAGCAGAAAACTATTAAATGAAAGATAATTCATATATGTAAAAGTCATGTGACTTTTGGTACATCTTCTAAGGTCCTTATTTTAATAAAAAGTAAGAAGAACCTTTTTTATTAATATAATATCATTTTTTCTTACTACCCTAAATGCAGATCAAATATTTTAAGTAAGCGGTATGAAGGGGCACCGAATATTAGCTTGTCTCGAGCAAGCTGTCACCAATATTTCCTACACTCATCAGGATGAAGCAGCCTTATGTGTGTGTTAATTCCATCTGTTTAAACTCTGGCATCCATGTTTAATTGAGTTCTCATGCTAGGGGCTCTGGAAACGGTCCTCCAACCACGTTGTGCCAGAAACCAGAGCTCTACAGTTTCATTTGAAGGTCACTGTTTGGCCAACATTTTTGGCCCCCAGGCTGCATAAAATGTGACCCTATTTATTAAGTTCTCATCTGAGGAGGAAGGTACTGAACAAATGAACAACCGCATGTGGATAATGTTACTGTCACATGAAAGAAAGGGAAAAGGAAGGAGGGGAAAGACACAGATGTGGTATCCATTCCTGGATCTCAGATGAGGAAGCCTGGTGGCGGCTTCCTGAAGGAGGGATAGGGAGCATATTCAAGGGGAGACAAAAGAGAGGGGTTTGTGGCCGAAAAAGGGAAGTGAGAGTCGGGAGACTGCATCTATATTTTTTTTGGGGGGGGTTGCTAACAGAGAACTGGAAGCCAGGCCATCTCTGCCACCATTTGTGGAATCTGGGGCCTTCACTTAGTATCTTTGGAACTCCATTTCCTCAATGGAAAAACGCAGAGATCGGATTAGATTAGCTCTGAGGTCCCTCTTAGCTTGAATGCTCTATGAATAAATTTTATATCTGGCAGAGAACAGAGCAATGTACACAGCCCTGAGCATGTCACTGAGGTTAAAAGAGACAAAGACTGTGTCTGCCTGACACCTGGATGCCTGGGAACCCAAAAGATGTTCTCTGAGGGTTTATTAGGAGCCTACAACATAGGCCTAAAATGTGGAAAATCCCATGACAACAGGATACCCTGTCACCCTAAGCAGATGTAAGCTTAATTTTCTTCACAGCAAGATAATGAACAATATAGTAGAGCCTAACAAAGGAATTTTGGATACAGGCTTAATACCATCAACTGCTATGGCAATTCAGCCATTTATTTACAGGATTTAAATTTCTTTCCTCCAAAGCTGGGATTCCCGCCAGATAACCTGTGTAATGGACCTAGTGCAGTGACCTATACCAAATGGCTAACAATTCTGTCCAGCCCAAAGGCTTTGCTGGTGGGGCTCATTTCCTGGCCCTGGCTAAGTTTGCAGCTACATTCCTGATGATGTGGCAACATTTTAGGCTCTCGTTTCCAAGAGCTATTCTCAGGCCTTGAGTACCACTATTTTGAAGAACAGGTTAGGGAAATGTAGAGTATATCAAGTCTTAGTGGAATGTTACACACATTTTGGGACATCCAGACAGTGTATTTGTGAACTACAGAGAAAGCAACATTTCTTTGAAAGGCAAACAGAGAACTTGCTTCTAACTTCTCCATTTCCAACTCATTCCTCAGAGGCTGTGTACGGAGAGGAGACTCTTCTGAACGTCCCCACCGACACGCACACGGCTGTTCATTGGAGCACTTCTGTTGGGCGGACATTTTTATTTTCTCATTGGGATGAGATTCTTTAAAAAATATATACTGCCACTTTTTCTAATGCCTATATAAAATGAAGCTGGAATTAGAACTATACATTTGAAGTCATGGTCATTTTCATTACTTTTACATAAATTACTCACAATTTTAGGTAACATTTAATCTATATATTTTTCACAAGTGAACCATGAATTTAAAAAATTTTGAAATTGGTATTAATCATTTAAAAATCTCTCAAATTGGTTATTTTGTTAATAGTTAAAAGAAAAATTATTTAGGGCCTTTTGTATGCCAGACAATGTGTTAGGTAAATTATCCCTCCCTTCAGTGAGCACTTATTCTGGAAGAAAAGAAAGATATTTAAACATACAATTAAATTACCAAGTGATGAATACTCTAATAAAGACAGACACAATACACTCTGAAGGCATGGAGTCTGGAGGGCCTATGTGGCCTCAGGGAGAATGGAGAGACAGGTCGCAGAAGGGAAGGACAATTTCACAAAAGAGACTTCACTGGATTTGTGTGTTAATAAATGGTTAAACTAGCAAAAGCTATTCCAGGCAGCTCATGCAAAGGTGCCATGTTGGCCCAAACTTGACAATGTGTGAGGAAAAGGAAAGAGTTACTTATGCCTAGGGTTGCCAGATGAAATACAAAATGCCCAGTTAAATTTGAATTTCATATAAACAATGAATACTTTTTTAGTGATATTTTTGATAGTGTTCGGGAAATACTTATGCTAAAAAATCTGGATATTCCATATTTCTATTTGCTAATTCTTGGGATTCTAGTTATGACTGGAATGTGGAATAAAACAGTAGCAGATGGGTGAGGGATGAAGAGTTTTATGTGCAATGATATGGAGTTTTAAACTTATTCTATAGGGAGAAACACTTTTAAATAGAGTTTAAACAAAGTAGACTTTAGAAGACTTAGGATGAAAGGGGGACCTGAAATCATTAAGAAGGCAAGCCTCAGTAATAGCACAAAAATAGTCCATTCTGCTTTCCAAATATCCAATCTGTAGTAAATACTTGGTGGCTGGCATCACCTCTGACATGGATGGCTTGTGATGGATATTTCCTTTGCATATTTCCAACATCTCTCTGCTTACTCTGCCTTAGGAGATTCTTCAAAGCTGAGTGTACTTTTTTTTTTTTTTTTTAGATTGCCCCTATTTCTGTTTCGGTAACCCTATTCTTTCACTTCTGCTTTTGAGGATCGACATATCAGCTTCCAATTTCTTGTCTTACATTTTGTTCTTGAGTGCACTTGAACTAAGGCTTTTTCCTTCTCCATTTCTTCCTAAAATGAAAGATAAATATTTCTCGATTTATTAGCAAGCTCTCTGTGTTCCTTAATAAATTTTGGGTATTCCCTAGAAGAAGAGTTCAGTATGACTAGAATGAAAATCTTTATTAGTTACTGTACAAGATAACTTGAAATGATCCCAGATTTTAGAGTTTATATGTGAGAGAAACTCTTCCCAAATCTGACAATTAATTCTACTAATTTACATGACATCACCAATAATGAGTTCTGAATGTGAAAGAAACTTTTCTAAACTATAAATAATAAAAGTCAAATTTTAATTAAACAGCTGGGTATGGTGGCTCATGCTTGTAATCCTTGCACTTTGGGAGGCTGAGGCAGGAGGATGGCTTGAGCTCAGGAGTTTGGAGTTGCAATGAGCTATGATGATGCCACTGCACTCCAGCCCTAACAACAAAGCGAGACCCTGTCTTTAAAATAAAATAATTAACCATGCTAGAAGGAAGACTAAATGATCTTTTGATTCTCCCACCTGAAGGGGTGCTAAAAAGAGGACACAGTCTGGAAGATACGGGAAAATGTATTTCAGAATACTATATATTCTAGTATCATAGAGGCAATTTATTATCAAAAATTTTGCTAATTTTTTCAATTTTGTGATGTATATGGTATTGTCAGCTCTTTAAAAATTTTAGCTTGTTATGATGTCTTTTCATTTTATAAGTACTCACATTCATACATAATTTTGTATTTTTCCTGTTATATTCTTTAACTTAAAGAAGACTGTCAAAGTAAAACATGTTTCAAGCTCCACCAAACATGGATCTACTTCTGTTATCCTTTTACCTTTATTGAGTATAGAAAACAATTTTATTCAGTATCCTAAAATAATCAATTAGCTATATGCACTGCAAAATGGGTGGGGTTTTTTCTTCAACTTTGAAGACTCAATTGTTTCTTTTCTTTTTTTTTTTTTTAAGTAGCCCAATAAAAGGAAGAAAAGTTGTTGTTGTATGAATTAAGCTTTTTTTTTTCCTTTTTTTTTTATTGGGGGAAAACTACAAAGCATTTACAGTACAATGTTTACAGTCACAATTTGTAGTGAGCTGATTTCCCAAAATATATTACCACTCAAGTTGACTTATCTTGTTACATTCAAAAATCTACTCTGTCAA